>CP139504.1:391690646-391844582 GCA_021014915.2 Artemisia tridentata subsp. tridentata
AGGTAACCTTGCCCCCGAGTAGGAGATTGCTAGTCTCTTTATTAAACTCAAATACAATGCATTTGGTTACGTTACGGTAACACAAAGGGGCTGTCAAACCCAATAGATCTATCCATTATATTCGCGCTCACCCGTAAGTGATTAGAGGTCCATGATTAGGGGTCTTTTTGGCAAAAGCAAACTTATGCAATATAAATCAGTAAAGCATTCAGAAAATACTTGTGTTCGGTTTAATAGCATGTATCTCCCCACAAGTTTGGAAAACATAGTAAAAAGTGGGACTATGAACTCACCTGGGCAATCTGGATGGAAAACAAAGTTGATAAACGTCTCCGGCTCGCAACCTGGGTTGTTATGTTAAGTTCTTAGTAATTATTTCTGATTATATACGTTTTCCAATGTTCGTTTCGTTGTTTGGTTGTTGATTAAATATTGGATCGAGACAACATGAAGTCTCTTCAAAATAAGATTTTATCTTATTAGTCTTTCTTATGTTTTGGTTCGTTCGTTATATATATATATATCTTTCGTTGGTTCGTTAAAGATATCTTGCATTCGTTCGTCATCGAAATAAGCGTATTACTTTAATGTTAGGTCGGAAAAATAAAAATTAGAAATGATAAAAATAATCATTATGAACAGTTTCACTTTCAATCCTAAGGTTTGGTCAAATGACAGTTTATACCCTGAACTTTGAAAAATGACAGTTTTTACCCTTAAGTTCCAAAAATGTCAATTTCTACCCTTTCTATTTGTTATTTACAAAAATGGTCCTTGATACAAAATATTTACAAAATCAGCCCATGGAAACCTAATTTAAATACACATAAAATTCTATGATGAGGCTAGAGTTTTTAGATCGGATAACTTTATAAAGAATGAATCATTTTACGTACTCTCTTTTCCTACGTATAACTAGCTATGTCGTTTTAAAATATACCAGATTTTGTTACTTTTGAAATTTATTTGATACTAGAAATGATTTGCTAAAGTCGAGTGATTAGACACAAGTTTTTAATAAAATCTGAAAATGGGTTTTAAGGCTAGTGATGGGTCAACTTTGGATGTAAATATCTTTTAAATGGCTTGATCAATTTACGAAATTCTTCTTTCTAAAACTACCTAGCTATATGAACTCTAATAGGTCGAAAATGTTGGAATTTTTAAAGATCATGTAGGGATCGAAAAATATGTTTAAAGTTGATCAGTCAAACGAGTTTTAATAAAGATCTGGAAAAATGAACTTTAAGACTAGCGATGGGGTGAAGTTTAAGGTTTACTAACTTTTTATCCACTTGATCATTTTGCAAAATTCTTTCTTCTAAAATGACTTAGCTAGCTCATCTTTGATGTGCCAAAAATACAGAATTTATAAAGGTCATATAAAGTTCGAAAAAAACATGTCTAAAGTTGGACTGTTGGGACGAGTTTTAATAAAACTGATTAGAATTTTTGGGTTTTAGTTTTCTAGTGATAAGGACATAAAAGTATGCCTCGATAACTTTAGTAATACTCGATCATATTACGAAACTTCTTTTCCTAAGTATAGCTACCCAGGTAGACTTTAGTTACGCAAAATATTAGAATTTATAATGGTTTCTAGAGGGTCGAAAACTACATCCTAAGTTGGGTCGCTGGAACATAAATGGAAAAGACATATGCAGTTCTAGCGATAGACAGAATCTAAGGCTCGATATCTTTCTATTGACTTGACCTTTTTACAGAGTTTTTGTTCCTAAATTTAGACAGCTAGGTGGTTGACGTTTTGACCAAAAATCAGATTTTATAGGGGTCTCTAGGTGGTCGATTAAAAAGCCAAAAGTTATGGAGTTGGGGCGACAGAACTGGAAAAACAATAACTGGAATAAAGTTTCTATTTCTAGCGACTTGAACAGAATTTGGGAACTTGATAACTTAACGAAAACTTAATCATTTTTAATGATTCTTGTTCCTATATAAATTTTGCTATGTGATCTTTAATCATGCCAAAAATCAGATTTTATGGGAATCATTTGAGGGTCGGTTTAAGGGTCAAAAGTTGGGCTGTGGGGTGGTTTCTTACTCGACAGAAACACAGGAAAAGACTCGATAGGGGTTTTTGGGTTTTCAAACGTTTCTAACTAATATTTTTATGCATGTTATGATTATATTACATATATATTAACATGTTTTACGTATCTTTGATTTGTTCTTACAATATTTCGAATACTTTGGGCGTTTTAGTTTATTGATGCGATCAGACAAGAAAGAAAAGAAAAGGAAACATAGTTTTTGGTTTTGTGGTTTATTTTAGATGTTGTTTAATGATATTTTTAGATAATATAAAGTAAGTAAAACTGAATTTAAAAGAGTATGAGTAACTTACTTAAGGTTTTTGGTTCGCTAGGGTTTTATGACTGAAAATGGGTTCGACTCTTGTTCACAAGGGTTCCTTCTCTTCTAGGCTTCCTATGGCTGACGTTGGGAGTGTACTTGGGGCTGTGATTAATGTGGGAATGGAATAGGGCTGTTTTAGATGTTTGGTCGATTGAATGGAGTGAAAATAAGCTGCTATTTATAGAAGAAGGTTGGTCTAGGGTTTTCTAAGATGTTGTGGTATAAGATAGGGAGATGTGGCTTTAGGAGAGACTTGTGGAGAGGAAGGGAAGGCGTAGGACATGGAAAGGGATGATGATGTGGTTCATTTATGTTCTTACAAGTATACATCTTCTAGGAGGGGGGATATGTCTTATCTAGGATCCATACAAGTGTCTAGGTGATGATGTGGAGGAGGGGGAATCTAAGGAAGGCTTATTTGATGTAGGTAACATGTAGAAGGTAATTCTAGTTAAGGTTTTTGGTTATGATTCGACTAGGAAGTTGTATGGGAACCGAATTGGCTTGGTAGTGTTGTACCTAGGGTTTAGAGAGTGGTGTTTTAGGGTTGGATCCTAGTTATGGTTTCTAGAGTTAGGGTTTTCTAAGAATGAATTTTAAGGTTTCCTATATATTGTATATCGATTTATAAATGGAAGTGGGAAAAGGGTTTTGGGCTTAGGAGGTTGTACTATAAGCTTAAGAGACTTGTACTAGGGTTAGGAAAATAAGAAAAACATAATTTTAATTATTTCTTATTTTTATATAATTTTTTGTAATTTATATTAGACTTTAAATACATTTAAATGAGTTATTATGATTTTATGCATTAGAGGGTTGTACCTTGAGTTTAAGGTGTTGTACAATAATTTAGAATATAGGAAAAATATAGTTTTAATATTTTATTAAGTTATAAAAGTTATTTGTTAATTAAGTTTAAAAGTACATAAATAGGATTTTTGGGTTTTGTGCATTAGGCACTTGTACTTTAGGTTTAAAGACTTGTAAAAATATTTAGTGAGTTTAGAAAAATAAATCTTTAAGAATTATACATGAATGGTTTGTAAACTATGCTTTGAAAACAATTATAGTTAGGGTTTTATCAAAGTTTTTATAAATATATGATCTCTGCATAAAGGACTTGTACCTTAGCTTATATGACTTGCACATTTATAATTTTGTGAAAATATTATATATTTAAACTAGGGTTTGTGAAATTAATACATAAAATCATAGTTATGTAAAATTAGGGTTTTATCGGGAGCTTGAAATAAAATTAGGGTTTCTGGTGCTTTGGTAACTTGTACATTAACTCATATGAGTTGTACTTTTATGTTTTAGGGTTTAGTTATTCTTATTTGGTATTGTGATGAATTTTAGGGTTTCATAAATACCTTCATTAGATAAGATATGTTTTGTTATAAACGTATATTATCGAATTAACGTAAAGTGGTAAATGGTAATTTTTAAAGTATTATACTTGACATAGGAAAATGTTTATGTAGATAAACATTAAATAGGTTCAGGTTGGGTTGCACGCGAGCACGTTCATCAGGATGTGAGTTACGTCACATGAGATAGTAATTGTAATCCAGATAACAAATAGTAAAAAAAAAAAATTTACACGTAGAAAAGGACAATTTATTCTAAGAGATAGTGTAATCTAGTGTGGGATTTTCGCAATGGTTACAGCCTAACAGCCAAATCATTGAGTGTATCCTTCACATCTTGAAGTTTTTGGAATACATCTTCGAGAGCCAAATCCAGAGGAGATGACTGAGGCTGAGGTTGAATCATTTGATACTGTTGAGGTTGGTCATGATAGGAATAATCATAATTGTCACAAGGGCCATGCTCATAGACAAGCGAGTTCCTCGTTTGACAATCGGAATTATAGTGCGGACCTCCACAGAATTCACAACAGTAAAACTGTTGTGACTGACTCGGTGAATCATATGGATATTGGTCATAACCAAAGTTTTGATTACATGGAACTTGCTCATAGACAAACGTATTCCTTGTTTGACAATCAAAACTTTGGTGTGGACCTCCACAATATTCACAAGAATATGTTTCCATCTCATGGTGTGGGGGTTGGTCAAGAAAATTGGTTGTTTCATTGTAGGAATTTTGGTCATAGACAAACCCGTTTTCCGAATTGACAATGCTACAACCTGGGCAATTTCCACCATTTAGAGGTCCCCCACACCATTCACAACCATAGTTGTAAGATGAAGACATAAAAAGAATTAAACGTGTAGAGGGTGAGAAAAAGAATTAAACGAATAGAGGGGATACGAAGAATATTTTTGGATCTTTAGAAACATTTTGAAAAAAAAAAGAGGAAAATAAATTTTGAAATAAAAATCTTTTTGGGTTTTTTATAAGAAAATATTTACGAGAGAAAATGAAAACTTCCCGAGGGAAGGGTCTTCAAAACAAGCAACGACAAACGAGATTAAAAAATTCGGGTCAAGCCTTCCCCGGCAGCGGCGCAAAAAATTGATTCGATGGAATCAACACATATTTTTCATCAAAGGAATACAATGGAAGTTGTAATCCCGGGTCGTTATCCCCAACGAAGGCGTGAATGGAATTCGTGTTCTCGAATCGTGCAACGTGTTTGAATGGTGAAATAAAAGGGATTTTGGTTTTCTAAGCTACGATAAGTGAACATTAATTAAAAACGATTTAAATGGACAAGAAAAACAATTTAAGAAAAACATATATGATTAAAAACGTAAAGGAACTTAAAAAAACGCGAATAATAGAAAACGGGAACTACGAACGAACCTAAAAACGTCAAAACGATGAAATATTAACTCTACGGGAACAATTCTATTTTTCCTACATACTCAATGACAAAAGAAAATTTTGGGAAAAAGAAAAATATTTTTTTTGACTTTTAATTAATTAATATGAATTTAAAACTAAATTAAACTATTTAAATGATTTAAAAATAGTAATCCACTTTGGAAAAATCTGAAAAAATTCAGGGAAATCTAAAATTATATTAGGGATCTAGGAAAAATAAAATGAGAACTTATTTCACCCCAAATAAGCAAAATGGGCTAATAAGCAGTTTGCAATAAGCACAAAAATAAGCTAAAAAGTTCTAAAAATTATCAAAAGCTAGAAAACAGAAGAACATACTAACTGAAGCTTAAAACTACTGAAAGAGTACAAATAAGCACATGTAAAAAGCAGTTTAAGCAGCTGCACAGGTTCAATTAAGACAGAAGCAAAATTGACTGAACAGCCAATTTCAAGTTGCTCTATAAGCTAGGAAAGAGCTTTTCAGGGGAAACAAAAAGCAGATATGGAAAGCTTATACTAGAGGCTGCTTAAGAACTGAAAATGCCCAAAATATTTCACCAATTGCTTATTTAATTCTCCCCTAGATCAGATGGCCTAAGGGAACAAAAGTAGTGCAGGCTCAGAACAGGGCAAAAGGATAATTTGCAGGCTAATAGTAAGCTATTAAATAAGCTCTAAATGCTCAAATAAGATGAAACAGATTAAGATCATACTATGAACTAATCATAAACCAAAAATCAAACCTAAACTTCAAATGAATAAGCAGTAAATAAGCTGCACAGATGTGAGCTTGACAGATCTATGCAGGTTTGTGCAGATAGAATCAGAGGGCCAAAAATGGATCAAGTCAACTTAAGGCTCAATGGGAATTAACCAACTCTGATTATCTACTTTGTGGACTAAAAAGAGATCCAACAACACCAAAATACAACACCAGAAACATCAAAATCCTAAGGGATTATCAGAACAGTACATAAGCTTAAAAATCTAGAAATCAAACTTAATTCTATCAAAACCTTGAAGACAGTTAAAAACAAATTAAAAATAAGTTAACTAACCTGGATTAGAGCATATCCAAAGTTCTTGGGGGTGCACATGAACAGTGCACCTCAATTTTGACCATTAATCATGTTGTGCCAAACACCCCTATCTAATACTGTTTTGATGCTAAGAACAGGAACATGCCTATTTGAGCTATGTTTGCTGAAAAGAGATGATCTACCAACTATATTTATGCCTAAAAAGCACTAGACAGTCACCAAAAAAAGCACTAAATTCACCAAATAAGCATTTTGACCTATGTTGACTATTTGGTAATTAAACTGAATTGAACAAAAGTGAAACTAACAATAAGCTGGAATGATCTTATAAGCTACAGGGAACATAACAGAGGGCTTAGGAAATCTTAAACAACAACCATCTTTTAATTAACATTAAACTTGCATTAAACTAAAAATGGTACAAAGCTTTGAAGAGTGAACTAGAACTGAGATTAAAGTTACAAATCTTAAATTTAAATAAGACAGAATTTTTGAGGAACAATAAGCTTAAAAACAGAACTTAAATCTATTCTACACTACGAATTGGTCTAAATGCAGTGACAAATCTTCTCTCTTGGTCTTCATTTCATTAAATACCAACCCCAAAAGTCTTCCCTGGGTCTTCTGAGCATTTCCCAATCGTTGGATTGAACTAAGTCCATCTCAATCGTTGATATGGATTTTGGCGGGAAAACAGGAATAAGTGGGATTTGGTATTTAGAGCACGTGAAGAGGGTTGGTGTGAGTAGCCAAGTGTAGGGGAGGGTTGGAGGCGTGTTTCAGTGAAAAGCATGGGGTGGTGTCAGGGAAGGTGGAGTGTGGTGGTATTCTGGTTTTGGGTTTGGTAGTAAAGTGGGGAAGGAAATGGTGGTTTTTGGTTTTGACTTTTTGTTTGACCGAGTAGCTAAAAAGGGAAAACGGGGTTGGGTCTTATCTTTGTGGGATTGGGCTTAGGTTAGTGTTTTGGGCTTGGGTTTAATGTGGTTGGGTTGGTTTAGTTTAGCTGGGTTTTTAATTTAGGATTAAAGGGTTAGAAATAGAATTGTTTTGAGTTTAGGGACCATTGGTGTAAAATCTGAAAGTTCAGGGACCATTTATGCACATTCTGAAAAATATCTCCAAGGACCAATCTTGACCCTTTTGATACTTCTGAGGGTTGACTTTGACAATTTGAGCATAATCCCGGTCCAAACTCGTAATTTCCTTTCCCGGCTTCAGCCTTTCACGACTTTCCAATCTTGTGCTCGGTTTTTGCCTGTTTTGCCTCGTTTTCAATCCTTTTGTACCTGAAACACATAAAAACACAAACCAAGAATATTTGCAGTATAATATGGTCTATTTTGGTGTTTTTGGTCGTTTTTGTGGTCTAAAATGGGCATAAAATGATGAGTATTTACACACTCATCAATCCCCCACACTAAGCTATTGCTAGTCCATAGCAATCCGATCATAAAAAGTAATGAAAGGACCAAGTATACCCCGTTTTGATTTTTTATTAAAATGCAAGAAATTTAAACTAGAACTAAAATAAATTAAATGCTTGTTTTCCAAAAATGGTATCATGGAACGGGATTCACACAAAATGGGTGTCTCCAGGGAATTGAAATCGTCATCCTCTTTTTATACTCCCAACTAAGCTTAAACTCAATGTGCAAATGCTTTTGTAAAATGCTAACACTACTTATACTAATAATCTATGTAAGCCGAAACTTAACTTTTCACTCCCACAATTTATTCAAGTTAAGTGAATGTGATTGATTTTCAAAATTTTGATCACAAAAATCGACGTTTTTATAAGGTTTTGACTAATACTAGTTGAAAGATAAATTTAAAATTCACAACAAGCAAGTTTCAAAACACATCAAAACTTATTGCATTTTGCAATATCATTCCATTTTTGCATTTTGTTTTTTCTCTTTTTCATTTTTTCATCAATTTTTTTTTTTTTTTTTTTTTTTTTTTTTTTTTTTACTTGTGCAGCATAAACTAACGGAGTTTCACGGGAACCAAGACCTTACACCTTCCTGGAATAAAGGATCCAAGGGCCGTTACAACGGAGAGTTCCAAGACCTTAACGCCTTTCAGAATTAAGGGTCCAAGGGCCGGTGTAAGAGGGTAGCCAAGACCTAAACGCCTTCCGGAAATAAGGATCCAAGGGCCGATCTTGAACCTTAGCTTTTTAGCACATTTATTTATTATTTAACTTTCACATTACTATGACATATCTTTGAACTAGTATTTTTCAAAATCGTATGAAAAAATGATTTTGTGTGTTCAAATGTTTGAAAATAAGCACTAATTAAGTCAGATTAAGAGCTACTGGGAGGAAAAGCCATAGATTACTTATATAAGCTCTAAAGAAAACCAACTATTCTACGCTTAGCATTTTCATTTGCACAAATCGTAAAACCTTAGTCTAATCGTTAAGGAAGCAGCCAGATCAACACTCTGGCAGAGTCGGGATTCCCTTTGTTCTAACCTAATCAAGACTAAACACTTTTTTTTTATTTTTTTTATTGCAATTTCTTATCTAAAAACGACTAGGGTAAAGATGTCACGTTAATGGTTTCATATCAGATCAAACAAAGCATACTTCAATAGTAATACAATAAAATGTCAGAGGTTACAAAAGAAATACTAACATTATAAGGTTAATAATGAGACAAAACTAAATACTAAGTCTGCAAATGCAATCCTTCTAATGACTTCTACTTCAGAATAACTATCAAGGTCTTCTAAGTCCAAAAGTCTCTTCACTCATACCCAAACCCGTCGTCCTGCTTATAACCTGCCGCACACGAAAAGAAAACGTGCGGCTGAGCTTAAAAAGCCCAGTGAACAGATATAACGATAATAAACGGAAATAGAGAATAGTACAGAATAACAGAAACAAAGGTCAAACAGATGTAATATAGTTCAAGGGATAAGTCAATGAATAAGTATAAGGGAAAGAGAAAGGGATAGTAATCCACCACGAGCCCAGAAACAGATCATATCATATCGTAACCATAATCTTCATAATCATATAGAGGGGAGACCTCTCAGATAATCAGATAATATGAGGGGTGTCCTCATTCTTCAAATGGAGTAGCTAGCTCCCAGACATATGTGAAAGGCATGTATTGCACACAGTACCAGTCACCAGAACAGAAATCATATCAAATCATGTTAAATCCACTAAACAGAACAGATCTAGGATGCATCCATACGCCCCTACCCAATCACATGCAGACCAAAACAAAGGGACGGTGTAACCAAATCACTAGGGCTACACACTAGTCATGCCAGTGGTGCATCACAGACATGGCCATGTTACCTTCATGGCTAGGGTCACAAATTTTGGCTCGGGTATCAAACTAAGAGTCAGATATCATATCAAATCAGAATGTCATATCCAAAGGTCCATAACAGATGATTCATAACAGATGGTTCATAACAGATATATCAGATGTAATGCCAAAAGTCCAAATCAGAATTTATCAGATCAAAGTATACAAAGCAAAGGATCATATCAAAGGTTCACAACAAAGGGAACATAACAATGGCTTTGGGAATCTTAAACGGATCAGAAATCAAAATCATATCAAGGGAATAAGACACCCTTACTGAAAAAGGGCAGAGTATCTGTACCTTATTAGCAAGCAAAACAGAAGTAGTGAACACTGACAGGACAACAAGTCACTCCCTCTTCAGACCTAGAGGAGTAGAAGACAGAATTACAAGAGGTTCTAACTCAGATTACTATTTAGTTTACCTCTTCATTTTAAGTACTTTCCATTTTTAGTAACTTTCTATTTTTAGCAGATTTCTAGAATTAGCAAGTTTCCATATTTAGCAAGACGTTAATATTACAGATTAGGTTAAGTCCTTATTTAACCATATTATGGCATTAGGGTATATTTTAGCAAATTACAAAAGTTTAGGGTTAGATATGCCAAGTTTCCAGAATTACACACTTAGTCCTTTAGATTCCACATTTTACATTTTGTACCCTTTAAATTAAATAAGTTACATTTTAATCCTTATAATATCAATAATTACACATTAAACCCTTAGTTATTCCATTTTACACAATATACACTTATTTTAATATGTTGTACGAACACCCCTTCGATTATTCATAATTTACACAATAAGTCCCTCAAGTTATCAAAGTTACATATTAAGTCCTTTAATTTACAATTTCAACTTTTAATTATTAATAATCACATATTAAGCCATTTAATTACCAAAATTACACATTACCCCCTGAATATAATTTATTACTCAAATCAACCTTAAATTTTCAGAAATTACATTTTTAGTCCCTCTCTTTCATTTAATTATAAATCGAATTTATATTTATTTAATTAATCAAAATAACCTTTTTAAATGCAAAATTTACACATGACACCCTCAACCCATATTTTTAACATTTTAGTACCAATCTCAATAATGTTCTAAAAATACCCCACAAGTTTCATAATTTACAAAACACACCCTTAACTACTAATACTTATAAATCGTATAACATATTAATTATATAAAACAAACCCTAAATGTCCCATCATTATGCAATCATTATAACAACCTTAAAAATGAATTAATGACCAGATTTACCCAAAGAAACCCTAACCCTAATTTCTTTCTCTTTTATTTTATTTCTTTTCTTTTATTTCCAAAAATCCGATTTTAAGTTAATTACACCACGACTTATATAGGCTTCCAAAATTCGAATTAACATTTTTCCCAGATCATATGTATTATATAGAGTCTAAATAAAATAGATTTCAAGCCATGAAAATTCGTATGTAATTATTTAAGGTTTTAATTCGTTTTTAAGGGTTAAATCACAAATTAATTATAAATCATGCATGATTCGATTCTAATATTTTTCATGAAGCTTATATGATGTAAGAATCAAGGGAAAAATACCAAACCAAATATTGGACGTGTAGAAAGAGCGTAACGAATATTGTCTCACAATAAGCAAATCGACACAAAGAATTCCTCCACGAGCAAACGAATGATCCCACGACCTTGTAATCATTTTTCACAGAGTATATACATTATAAGGAGTATGAGAAAAATGATAAACGAATTTTATAGGGCTCGAATGAATTATTTGAGAATATACCTCACGAATTGACAACAAATTCTCCACAAGCGAATCGAGCAAGGCACGACCCCAAATCTATTTTTCGCAGATCATATATGATGTGAGGGACATGGGAAAAATAACAAAAGAATTTTATGAGTGTCGAATTGATCATAACGAATTATACCTTGTTTGTGTATTCGCGACAAAAGGAAATTCCCTAGGATCGAACCAGCCAATTTACACCTCCAAACTTATTTTTCTTGGCTTCTATGGATGATAAGGAACACAGGAAAAATGGTCTTGGAGTTCCAGAAATTCGGATGAGGAGGTGAGGATTTTGTTAGTGTTTTATTATTCTCGGTTTGTTTTAAAAAGGAAGAAAATGGTAGAACCAATTAAATAAATATTTGGGCCGAGTCTTAGGGGGGGAGTGGACCTTTCACACGTTTTTATGAAGACTAAATCAAAGGGATTTTAGTTTTTGATCTATTTCCATATTTAAATGATAATTATCTACATATTATATACTTTAAAATCAATTTAAATAAATTATATATATATAATTCGGTTCAAGTAACATTTTATTGTGTTACAAAATATTTTTGTGGCATGTACAAAAATTAAATGATGACCTATAATTATTTTATTTCATATATAGATCATATACAAAGGTTTCGGAATTTATTTGGCACTTATATATACTTTAATCAAATTTTCAAGTTGTAGGGGCATTTTAGTCTTTTTACACATTTGAGATTTTTGGGTTTTACAACTCTTCCCCTCTAACAGAAAAATTTCGTCCTCGAAATTTGCAGGAAGCAGAGAGAAAAGAGAACGGAATACTCATACGGAATGCGAACAAGATTTCAAATCGAATTAATTGTATCTACAGCAGAGAGCTCTTCAAGGAGTTTAAGATTCATAACTGAGGTCAACAGAATGCAACACGAGAGTCCAAACTAATCCAGATATTTAACGAACGAAGGCAGAGTATACGCATAGGTAGAATGAACCTAAGGTCTCACTAATCACAGATAATCCATCGGGAATCAAGTTCTAAACTTCTTAGGTACTTCCCAAGATATCCTATGGCCACAATGAGGGCACGTTATATGGTGTAAGTATTATCACGTTAATAATACCAGCACCACATAATTATGTCTTCATGATGATCATACTTTATCTCGAGTCGTAAGCAAAACAATCTATCTTCATCCACCTAGTACTTCTACAGTCTCAGAGGTCAACAAAAACAAATGTCATAATCAAGAGGGAAAGCCAAACTACTCGCCATGGAGATTCTCAAAATGCCCAAGAAGCATCGAAATGGTTAACAAAGATCAGAGGTCAGAGTCGGAATCTGAAGGTAAGGATTAAATAGTGTCAGGAATTTACTATGCAATTCTTAATGCTTTCAAGATTCATTTAGGTTTCAAAACTTAGGTGGTGCAAGGCATAAGCTTTCAATTTCCAAGAGGGATCTCAAGAGGCTTAAACCAAGAGTAGGGTACGAATCAGAGTGATGCGGAAGCAATGATACCTAAACAAATGCCTTATAGTCTACCCATTCCTCACCGGTCAGAACTTAAGCTCTTATAGGGAAATCCTAAAGCAAATTTTCAAAGGTTGTCTTACGAGCGCCTACAGGGAAAGCTTAGTGGTCCTAACTTACACATGTCAAGGGTAAATGTATTACGAAATCGCAGCCTATCGCTCTGATACCATAATTGTAACACCCCAACCCGACAATGGTAAAGATGTCACGTTAATGGTTTCATATCAGATCAAACAAAGCATACTTCAATAGTAATACAATAAAATGTCAGAGGTTACAAAAGAAATACTAACATTATAAGGTTAATAATGAGACAAAACTAAATACTAAGTCTGCAAATGCAATCCTTCTAATGACTTCTACTTCAGAATAACTATCAAGGTCTTCTAAGTCCAAAAGTCTCTTCACTCATACCCAAACCCGTCGTCCTGCTTATAACCTGCCGCACACGAAAAGAAAACGTGCGGCTGAGCTTAAAAAGCCCAGTGAACAGATATAACGATAATAAACAGAAATAGAGAATAGTACAGAATAACAGAAACAAAGGTCAAACAGATGTAATATAGTTCAAGGGATAAGTCAATGAATAAGTATAAGGGAAAGAGAAAGGGATAGTAATCCACCACGAGCCCAGAAACAGATCATATCATATCGTAACCATAATCTTCATAATCATATAGAAGGGAGACCTCTCAGATAATCAGATAATATGAGGGGTGTCCTCATTCTTCAAATGGAGTAGCTAGCTCCCAAACATATGTGAAAGGCATGTATTGCACACAGTACCAGTCACCAGAATAGAAATCATATCAAATCATGTTAAATCCACTAAACAGAACAGATCTAGGATGCATCCATACGCCCCTACCCAATCACATGCAGACCAAAACAAAGGGATGGTGTAACCAAATCACTAGGGCTACACACTAGTCATGCCAGTGGTGCATCACAGACATGGCCATGTTACCTTCATGGCTAGGGTCACAAATTTTGGCTCGGGTATCAAACTAAGAGTCAGATATCATATCAAATCAGAATGTCATATCCAAAGGTCCATAACAGATGATTCATAACAGATGGTTCATAACAGATATATCAGATGTAATGCCAAAAGTCCAAATCAGAATTTATCAGATCAAAGTATACAAAGCAAAGGATCATATCAAAGGTTCACAACAAAGGGAACATAACAATGGCTTTGGGAATCTTAAACGGATCAGAAATCAAAATCATATCAAGGGAATAAGACACCCTTACTGAAAAAGGGCAGAGTATCTGTACCTTATTAGCAAGCAAAACAGAAGTAGTGAACACTGACAGGACAACAAGTCACTCCCTCTTCAGACCTAGAGGAGTAGAAGACAGAATTACAAGAGGTTCTAACTCAGATTACTATTTAGTTTACCTCTTCATTTTAAGTACTTTCCATTTTTAGTAACTTTCTATTTTTAGCAGATTTCTAGAATTAGCAAGTTTCCATATTTAGCAAGACGTTAATATTACAGATTAGGTTAAGTCCTTATTTAACCATATTATGGCATTAGGGTATATTTTAGCAAATTACAAAAGTTTAGGGTTAGATATGCCAAGTTTCCAGAATTACACACTTAGTCCTTTAGATTCCACATTTTACATTTTGTACCCTTTAAATTAAATAAGTTACATTTTAATCCTTATAATATCAATAATTACACATTAAACCCTTAGTTATTCCATTTTACACAATATACACTTATTTTAATATGTTGTACGAACACCCCTTCGATTATTCATAATTTACACAATAAGTCCCTCAAGTTATCAAAGTTACATATTAAGTCCTTTAATTTACAATTTCAACTTTTAATTATTAATAATCACATATTAAGCCATTTAATTACCAAAATTACACATTACCCCCTGAATATAATTTATTACTCAAATCAACCTTAAATTTTCAGAAATTACATTTTTAGTCCCTCTCTTTCATTTAATTATAAATCGAATTTATATTTATTTAATTAATCAAAATAACCTTTTTAAATGCAAAATTTACACATGACACCCTCAACCCATATTTTTAACATTTTAGTACCAATCTCAATAATGTTCTAAAAATACCCCACAAGTTTCATAATTTACAAAACACACCCTTAACTACTAATACTTATAAATCGTATAACATATTAATTATATAAAACAAACCCTAAATGTCCCATCATTATGCAATCATTATAACAACCTTAAAAATGAATTAATGACCAGATTTACCCAAAGAAACCCTAACCCTAATTTCTTTCTCTTTTATTTTATTTCTTTTCTTTTATTTCCAAAAATCCGATTTTAAGTTAATTACACCACGACTTATATAGGCTTCCAAAATTCGAATTAACATTTTTCCCAGATCATATGTATTATATAGAGTCTAAATAAAATAGATTTCAAGCCATGAAAATTCGTATGTAATTATTTAAGGTTTTAATTCGTTTTTAAGGGTTAAATCACAAATTAATTATAAATCATGCATGATTCGATTCTAATATTTTTCATGAAGCTTATATGATGTAAGAATCAAGGGAAAAATACCAAACCAAATATTGGACGTGTAGAAAGAGCGTAACGAATATTGTCTCACAATAAGCAAATCGAAACAAAGAATTCCTCCACGAGCAAACGAATGATCCCACGACCTTGTAATCATTTTTCACAGAGTATATACATTATAAGGAGTATGAGAAAAATGATAAACAAATTTTATAGGGCTCGAATGAATTATTTGAGAATATACCTCACGAATTGACAACAAATTCTCCACAAGCGAATCGAGCAAAGCACGACCCCAAATCTATTTTTCACAGATCATATATGATGTGAGGGACATGGAAAAAATAACAAAAGAATTTTATGAGTGTCGAATTGATCATAACGAATTATACCTTGTTTGTGTATTCGCGACAAAAGGAAATTCCCTAGGATCGAACCAGCCAATTTACACCTCCAAACTTATTTTTCTTGGCTTCTATGGATGATAAGGAACACAGGAAAAATGGTCTTGGAGTTCCAGAAATTCGGATGAGGAGGTGAGGATTTTGTTAGTGTTTTATTATTCTCGGTTTGTTTTAAAAAGGAAGAAAATGGTAGAACCAATTAAATAAATATTTGGGCCGAGTCTTAGGGGGGGAGTGGACCTTTCACACGTTTTTATGAAGACTAAATCAAAGGGATTTTAGTTTTTGATCTATTTCCATATTTAAATGATAATTATCTACATATTATATACTTTAAAATCACTTTAAATAAATTATATATATATAATTCGGTTCAAGTAACATTTTATTGTGTTACAAAATATTTTTGTGGCATGTACAAAAATTAAATGATGACCTATAATTATTTTATTTCATATATAGATCATATACAAAGGTTTCGGAATTTATTTGGCACTTATATATACTTTAATCAAATTTTCAAGTTGTAGGGGCATTTTAGTCTTTTTACACATTTGAGATTTTTGGGTTTTACACTAATAGCCAAGTGTGGAACAGAAATCTCCATTTTTCACAAAAAAGGATTAAAAAGATATCCCTAGATAAACGTTAGTAACAAGATAGGATATTGGGCGGCTGGATTGAAAACAGGCGCATCAATCATCACGATCTAAGGGAAACCTGCAAACAAGGGCAAACAACACACAAAACAAAGCACATCAGTGGGATCCCCCCACACTTAGTGTCAGAAAATAGAAAGAAGTCAGAAACATGGGTTGTCACCCATGAAATGCTAATGTTTTTCTTAACCGAGTCACTAGCTTGACTCGACCCCGAATTCATTTGTTCTTGGGGAAGCAACTGGAAAATAAAATCTCCATCGAACTTTCATTAAAAATGTTTGGATAAACATTGGAGTTCTTGAAAGTTCCACTCCGATGAGATACACCCGGCTCAAAAGGATGATAAATGGAGATGCCGGGGTCAAAAAATTTGTCTTCACTCTCGAACGAGTGAAAGAAAGGACAATCTACCTTATAAGAGAAGGAGGGTAGAAAAACTCGAACGACATATGTGAAATCAATATAGTGGCGATCCTCTAAGGGCAACGTCACATATGTCGGAGAAAGAATGTCCTCATGAATCTCGGGATTAGGAATTGAGGTCATATCATCAAGTTTATGAGTAAAAGAGTCCTTGACCTCATCATTCTCTAACTCTTCATCAAAGAGAGGATTATTGCTAGAAAAGTACTCGTCATCAAATTCAAAAAGAGAATTTGAATAGACTTCGAGAATTTCATTTGAAACGTCCTCATCAGAAAGTGATTCGTCATCACTAGAGGAAAAATCATCATTTGAATTGAAAAGAGGGTTAGAGAACGTCCCGGAAAAATCATCAGTAGTGTCAAGAGGATGATCACTACAGATAGAAAAATCACATTCACTGTCCGATATATCCTCAGACTCACTTGGGATTGGGATAAGGTTCTCAGCACTAGACTTTATGAATTCGTCCGATTCCTTTTCAGGAATAGTGCTAATATGCTCATCCCCCATAATACGAGAGTCCTCGGAGTTCATATATGGTAAGAATGATGTGATTGCAATAGATTGAGGGAGTTGAGAGATGATATCGCTAAAAGGAATGGTACTCTCCTCGTCGTCCTCATCTTCGTCATCGAGCATGCAAGCCTGATTAAACAAGAAACGGTTATGTGCTGCTCGTTCTATGGCGAGTAAATCTTCCATAGATTCACCATGACGCTCTTCTTGGGTATGCCTAACAGCCAAATCATTGAGTGTATCCTTCACATCTTGAAGTTTTTGGAATACATCTTCGAGAGCCAAATCCAGAGGAGATGGCTGAGGCTGAGGTTGAATCATTTGATACTGTTGAGGTTGGTCATGATAGGAAACCTGCAAACAAGAGCAAACAACACACAAAAAGCACAGCACAGTGGGATTCCCCCCACACTTAGTGTCAAAAAATAAAAAGAAGTCAGAAACATGGGTTGTCACCCATGTGGTGCTAATGTTTTTGTTAACCGAGTCACTAGCTTGACTCGACCCCGAATTCATTGGTTCATGGGGAAGCAAGTGGAAGAAACCATCTCCATCGGACTTTCATTCAATGTGTTTAGATAAACATTGAATTTCTTGAAAGTTCCACTCCGATGAGATACATCCGGCTCAAAAGATTGATAAATGAAGATGCCGGGGTCAAAAAATTTGTCCTCATTCCCAAACGAGTGAGGGAAAGGACAAGCTACCTTATAAGCACAGAAAGGTAGAAAAATTCGAACGACATATGTGAAGTCAATATAATGGCTGTCCTCAGAAGGAAAAGTCACATATGTCGGAGAAAGATTGATATCGGAATTAAGAGTTGAGGTCACATCATTAAGTTTATGAATTATAGAGTCCTTGACCTCATTGTTTTCAAACTCTTCATCAAAGAGAGGATTTATTTTGCTAGAAAAGTGCTCATCATCAAATTCAAACAGAGAATTTGAATAGACTTTGAGACTTTCATTTTGAACTTCCTCATCAGAAAGTGATTCGTCATCACTAGAGGAAAAATCATCATTTGAATTGAAAAGGGGATTAAAGAAAATCCCGAAAAATTCATCGTTTGAATTGAAAAGAGGGTTAGAAAACGTCCTGAAAAAATCATCAGTAGTGTCAAGAGGTTGATCACTACGAAAAGAACCATCACTTTCACTGTCGGATACATCCTCAAACTCACTTGGGATTGGGATAAGGTTCTCAGCACTAGACTTTATGAATTCGTCCGATTCCTTTTCAGGAATAGTGCTAAGATGCTCATCCCCCATAATAAGAGAGTCCTCGGAGTCCAAAGTTGGAAAGAATGATGTGTTTGAAATAGACTGAGGGAGTTGAGAAATGATATCGCTCAAAGGAATAGCACTCTCCTCATCATCCTCCTCATCAATATTGCTAGCATAAATGGCTTTTATACGTTCCATTTGCTCATCTGCTAGCAATTCTGCAATAGTCTTGTCTTCCTGCCTTTTCTGGACTGGTGTGATTGCAGCAGACGAATTCTCGCAAACTCCCCACATAGAATCTTCATCATCGTCATCGCAAATGAAAGTTTGACGATATTTGGAACTCATTCTAGCTGTTCGTTCTTCTTCAGCTAGAAGCTCTCCAATGGTTTTCTGATGAGGATCTTCTTGGGCATTTTTAACAGCCAAATCATTAAGTGTATCCATCACATTTTGAAGTTTTTGGAATACATCTTCGAAAGATTCTTCAAGAGATAGCTGAGGCTGAGTTTGATTCATTTGATACTATGGAGGTTGGTCATGACAAGAATAGTCATAATTGTCACAAGGGCCATGCTCATAGACAAGCGGGGTCCTCGTTTGACAATCGGATTCATAATGTGGACCTCCACAGTACTCACAACAATACATTTGCTGTGAATGATTCGGTGAATCATATGGATATTGGTCATACCCGAAGTTTTGATTACATGGATCTTGTTCATAGACAGACGTATTTCCTGCTTGACAATCAAAACTTGGGTGTGGACCTCCACAATATTCACAAGAATGTGTTTCCATCTCATGGTGTGGGGGCTGGTTGAAAAAGTCGGGTGTTTCATTGTAGGGATTTTGGTAATAGACAAACCCGTTTTCCGAATTTACAATGTTACAACCTGGACAATTCCCACCATTATGAGGACCTCCACACCATTGACAACCATAGTGGTAAGATGAAGACATAAAGAAAAAGAATTAAACGGATTGAGGGTGAAGAAAAATATTTTTGGGTTTTTGGTTTTTCAATTTTTTTTTTTTTTTTTTTTTTTTTTTTTTTTTTTTTTTTTTTTTTTTTTTTTTTTTTGTTTTTTGGAAAAAACTTAAACCTTAAATCAACAAGCGTACGGTAGCTCTCTGAAAGATAAACGCACAGAGTGGCGGAGGAGCAAAGGTGGGCAATAAATGCTCCTTAAAAACCCGCTCCTTTCGGTTCGACAATTTAATGTCAAACCTCCTGAAACCTCCGTTAGAGTTTGTTTATCAATCAAAGGTGAGCCGAATTCGCAAGCGACACAAAGACAAGTTTTAATCTGATGTTTGGGAACTTATTATGATAATACCCAAGTTGAGGAATATTATATTAATTTTGCTTTTATCTTTTATTTTACAATAAAATGGAAAATGTTTTTGGGTTTTTATTTTTATATGATATTATATATATATAAAGTCACTAATCGTTTTAAAATCTCAACGATATTGTCGCAACATAACCTCCCCGGCAGCGGCGCCAAAATTTGATTCGTCTGAAAACGTATATATAAATATTCTGAGACGGATACACGAGATTCAACAAGTCAACCCTTTAGGAAAAAGATCAACTTGTAAAACCCGTGAATGTGATATGTGTGATACCAGGTAAGTGATTACCCGGGTCGTGTCCCAACGAGGTGTGAATGGGCAATCGTTAGAGGTTTGGATTAGAGTGACTGATGATTGGGATATGAAATTTTTTGCTTTTATTTTTATTCTAATTTAACAAATGAGAAACAAATTCTCACAAGAAAATTAAGATTAACAAATTATATTAAAAACGCGAAACAGAAATTCTAAAAACGGGATTAAAAACTGAAATATTAGGAAATCTAATCTTACAAGTTCAAAATTATTTTTCTTAAATCCTAAATAATAAAATAAAATTTTAGAAAAAAGATTTATATTTTTCTGACTTTTATATTTTTTATTATGAATTAAAAACTATTAAAAACTAATTAAAAGGTTTAAAAATAGTAAATGACTTTGGAAAATTCTGAAAAATTGCAGGTAAATCTAAAATATTATTCTTAATCTAGGAAAAATAAAAATAAAACTTTTATAAACCCTAATAAGCTTTTTGGGCTAATAAGCAGTTTCAAATAAGCTTAAAATAAGCTAAAAAGCTCTAAAAATTACCAAAGGCTCAGAAATAGTTCAAACAACTTAATTAAGCATAAAACAACTGAATAAGCTCAAATAACCTAAGGAAATAAGCCAATAAGCACTTGGGCAGATTCACTAATAAGCCAAAAGCTCTAAAAATTACCAAAGGCTCAGAAATAGTTCAAACAACTTAATTAAGCATAAAACAACTGAATAAGCTCAAATAACCTAAGGAAATAAGCCAATAAGCACTTGGGCAGATTCACTAATTATGCAGAAATATCAGCTTGAGACCCCAATTTGCAGATCAAAATAAGCACTTCAAATAAGCTGAAAAATGAAAACTTATGGGGGCAAAAGCTTCCTAGTATTATAGGCTACACTAAAAACCAAAAATGCCCAAATTTAACTGTCAATTGCTTATCCAATTGGGCCCTAGATCAGATGGTCTAGGAACCAAAAACTAGTTGCAGGCTTGGACAGGTTCAAGTGGGCTTATTGCAGAAAAATTATGAGCTAGGAAATAAGCTGAAAAGTGAAATACCAGATGATAATCTAAAAGCTAGTACTATGACCTATAAGCAAACCAAAATTCAGGAAGTGAGCACAAGGGAATAAGTACTTATGAAGCTGAGATCATCAACCAATTGTGCAGGATTGCACAATTTATACTGATGCAGCAGAATCACTTTTCAGGCTTAAACTTTTGCAACACTAAATGAAATAATTCCAAACCTTGGAATTGCACTTAACACACTAAAATACACCAAATTGTGCCAAAAAGAAACACCAAATAAGCCTCAGCTTAATGGAGGCTTATTAGTGCAGTTAAGCTTATACAATTTCACCTATGGGTTAAAAAACTCAAAAGCACTAAAATCAACTTAACACTTATCACTAACAGCTTTTCTATCCTATTTAATGCAAGATCAAAGCTGATCATATGGTCAATGAACAGTGGTCTCCTGATTTGGCCAGAAATAAGCTTAAACCAAACACCCCTTATAAAAGGGCTGTTTTGCTTTTAAAACTAGAACAGGCTAAAAGAAGCTAGTTTTTGGAAAGAAAACTTAACAACTAGTTATAATGATCACTAAAAAGCAATTTCTAACAGAATTAAGCTATATAACAAGCAGTACTTAATTTAAGCTATTTTTTTGGTTTTTAAGAGATTTTAAAGCAAAATTAAGTAAAGGCTATTTAAAACTGATAAAACATATGAAATACAATTATAAACTATTAATAAGCAGAAAAATTACTATAATAAGCTAAAATTAAGCTGTAGAACAGTAAACTTATAAACAATGAAAATTGTAAAAATTGCTTACAACTGATAGGCAATGAAACAGGATAGGACTAGATCAGAACTACACTTGGTTTGTCAATACCAAGCTAAACTCCATTCCAGCTTAATCACTCCAGCTTAATTCCATCAGATAGCTTATTTGACTTAAATTTGACTTTTGTTGACTTTTTCCATTTTTTTGAAATTAGAACAGATTTAAATTAATACAGGCTTACAAAAAGCTATGATGAGCTTATATAAGCTTATATAAACAGAAATGAGGCTTATTTAATTAATACTTAACTTAATTCGAACTTAACAGTACATTTGAAAACTTGGAATTTCATTAACTTTGAAAATCAGTACAATACAGAAGTAACTAAGGACAAATGACTTGGAACAAACTTGAATTGACAATCCAAACTTAAATTGAGACTGGAAATAAGCAATAAGTAAAATCTACACTACGAATGGTCTAAAACATGTGACAACTATTTCCTGTTGCCTTCATTTCTTTAAAATCTACACTACGAATGGTCTAAAACAAGTTGAGTGCTGCCATTCGCGACAAGGAGAGCCTTGTAGCGATTAAGACTACCATCTGCATTATGTTTATGCCTAAAAAGCCACATAGAACGAACAATGTTCGCGTCTAGTGGTCTAGGCACAAGAATCCAAGTTTTATTTTTAATTAACGCATTATATTCATCAAGCATAGCACTAAACCAATTCGGGTCATTGAAAGCATATGTGTATGATTTAGGTATGGGAGAGATGGTGGATACATTTAAGTTGAGTCGTTGGGTGGGTTTATTAGAACCAACACGAAAGCGAGTGACCATGGAGTGAGTTGACGCAGGGTTAGGATTGTGGGGTTGAGGCTGGTCCGTGATCTGCAGTGGACTGATCCATTTGGTGGGTCATGGGTGTGCGAGGCAGAGAGGTGGATTGAGAATTGGTAACAGGTGCAGTTGTTGGAGGTGATGGATTGGTTAATAAGTGTTGTTGTATGATGTTAGGTGAGGTGTCAAGAAAAGTATACGATGGTGACGAATTAGGAGTCATAGATCCGTAGGGAAAAATCGACTCCTCAAAAGTGACATGTCAGGAGAGAATTATTTTGTTGGTGTTTAGGTCTAGACAGCGATACCCACGATGGTTTGTGGGATACCCAAGGAAGATGGCCGGGGTGGCGCGCGGTTCAAGTTTATGGTTAACGGTTAAGTGAGGGTAACAAAGGCAACCAAAAACACGAAGATCCGTGTAATTGGGTATGTTATTGTATGGGCGTGTGTGAGGAGTGTCATTGTTTATGGCTGTTGAAGGTAAGATATTCAAAAGGTAGGCGGCCATGTGAAGAGCTTCAACCCAAAAGGTGGGTGGTAAGTGGGCTTGGAATAAAAGGGTTCGAATGAGGTTGTTTATGGTGCGAATCATTCGTTCGGATTTTCCATTTTGTTGGGATGTTTGTGGACAAGAGAAACGAATGGTAATACCATTGGTAGCAAATAATTGATGTAGGGCATTGTTATCAAACTCACCCCCATGATCACATTGCAGAGATTTAATATCACAGTTGAACTGGTTTTTAACAAACGCACGGAAGTGAATAAATTTGGTCAAGGCATCAGACTTTTGACGTAACGGATATACCCATAAATAATGTGAATAATGATCTAAAAACAAGACATAATATTTAATACATGTAACACTCGTAATTGGTGATGTCCATAAATCAGAGTGAATAATATCAAACGAAGACTTAACAATAGTTTCAGAAGACACAAAAGGAAGTCGCACGTGCTTACCAAGTTGACAAGCATGGCAGAGCACGGGAGACTTAGTCTTATTACATGAAATGAAATTATTAGAAACTAAGGTACGTAACACATCACTTCCCGGGTGACCAAGACGCTGGTGCCACGTATTCTGACTGACAAGAAGGGTTTTTGGTGTAGTAGGGCTGGTAACGGGATAGAGATCACCCGTACAGTCACATCTGAGTAGAATTTGACGGGTCCAGTAATCCTTGACAGAAAAACCAAACTCATCAAATTCAGCGGTACATTTATTTTCACGAACAAATTGACGAACCGAAATTAAATTTTTAATAATATTAGGTGTGACAAGAACATTATTTAAATGGAGAGGTCGATATGGTGTTGGTATAGTGCTATGACCCGTTCACGAACAAATTGAAGAACCGAAATTAAATTTTTAATAATATTAGGTGTGACAAGAACATTATTTAAATGGAGAGGTCGATATGGTGTTGGTATAGTGCTATGACCCGTGTTTGTGACGGGAATGGTTTTCCCGTCACCAACAAGGACTGAAGGATAAATGCAAGAATTAAAAATATAACTAAGATTAGTAGCAGATGAGTTTAGATGAGAAGACGCACCGGTGTCCATGTTCCAGTTGGCGTTGGCGGGATCTTGAAGCGTCATAGTGTTAAAGGCATTTGGAAGTAATGTTTCCTGACTTTGAGCACCCGATTGTCCAGTCGGACCTTGTACTGCCGTCGCAAAATGAGCCTGCTGTTGAGGGGTATAACTTGAGTGAGTTTGTGATGTTTGGGCCATCTGTGGGAATCCAGAAGGATTGTTGGGCCGCAAGCCCAGCTGTGAAGTTGTTGTACCAAAGGAGTGGCCTGCTAAGGGTAATAACCCATATTGGGTTAATATAGCATTCTGGGCTTGAATTAAAGAGAGTAAATGTTGGTGACCAGTCAAGTTGAGACCCGTTTGCGTATTATTTCCAAGGCTTGTGTGCATGGGATTGGAACGGTTCGTTGGAGTAGAATTGTTGGAGCGGTTGTTCCCTGAGCGACTGGAGTCATGCAGGTAACGACAGGCTCCTCCCCAAAGACATTGACCCCTACCAAAGTTGCGACATACCTCGGTTTTGGTTATGGTGCGAGAGTCTCGATCATTGGAACCCGAATGAATGTTGCGATTGTCCTGAGTGCATGTTGTGGTGAGTAAAACTTGAGGTGCGCTCGAGGTGTTGTTGTCGGAGAGGAGAGGTGTCTTAGACCGAAGCCTCATCTCTTCCGTTGTAACCATAGAGCGCACGGTAGCGAGATTAGGAAACGGATCCTTATGGGCAATGATTTGTGCTAGGCTGCCGTATTTGTCACTTAAGCCATTGATGGCATAAGTTACCACGTCGTCATCATCCATGGTCGACCCTAGATCATTAAGTAGGGTGATGATGGTGTCAATTTTGGAGAAGTAGGCATCCGCAGTTTGGTTGCCCATTTGTATCACACGCAACTCACCTTTTAAGGCAATGGTTCGAGTGCGTTTGTTATCTTGAAATATTTTTTCAATGGTGTCCCAAGCGGCTTTAGCCGTTTTAGGGTTCGCTTTGATCAATCGTTTACGAAGTGTGGAAGAAAGTGTTAAAAAGATCCACGACTTGACGATCGAATCGGCCGTGAGCCACTCGTCCGTTGGCGGCGTTGATGTGGAGGCAGCGGTTGTGGGTCCTTCGATGTGCATCAGGATACCGAAGTTGGTGCAATGACCTTTGAAGAAATAACACCACGATGAGTAATTGGCCTCATCGAGGTCAAGTTTTTCCGGTACTTGACTGTTGATGTTGTGTACCGCATAAAGGCGTTCAACCAAGGTGAGGGTAGGAGGTGTTGGTGGTAAATCTGAGTTGGTCATGGTGATCGACTGTGAAGGGTGGAGATGGATAGTGAGGATCGAAGGTGGGGGGTTTAGGGTTGAAGGAAAGTAGTCGACTGTTAAGTCGAGTAGAAAGGTTTAGAAAGGTTGTTTGGATCGGCTTGTATGTAGAGGCCTGATACCATGTAAATGGATTGTATTGTATTGTCTGTTTGTGTGTCTTACAAAACATAGAGTGCACATATAAATACCTACAGACAATCTTCTATTTCGGGTAAATGCAAATCACCCTTTAAGGCTAGCCTATCTACACCTAATCATTTAATCATTATCTATTCAAATACAGCTCATTCAAGATACATATGAAATATACAGCTAATACCATGACCGTTTCCGGACCCTTTTCTCGGCCACCTTCAAGATGTGTACTTTGAGATTTGTACATGAGATCACTATAGTGGAAGTTTGCTTATCTTAGTGTATAAGCGCTAAAAGTATTAACTTAATAAGTGATTTGCAACATGCTTATTAAGTGAGAAGCAGTTTTGGATAAGCAATCTAAAACACCTCCTAGTATACTTTCAGTGGAAGAGATGAACAAAGAGGAAAGATGGGGGTAAAGATGTAAATAAGCAATAGTACTTGCAAAATAAGCTAAAAATCTAGTGTTTAGGAGCTTATCAAAGATGGTAAGGCGATACACTCATAAGCTGTTTTAGATAAATTAGATAATCGAACCTCATAGAAGCAGTCAACTTAGCTGCCGTGTTACCCTTGAGGACAAGTTTATTAAGTTTTTTTACGTGGTCATTCAACCCACCTTTTGGGTCATTTTGAGAGTTAGAAATAATGTGATCTTCTCCCACAAGAGGCCAAACAAAGACCTTTTACTCAATGATATATAACTACTCTTTTACTTGGATCTGATTGATCTAGATTAGAAGTAAGAAATCTTCTTCTAATTGGATAGAGTGGTTTAGTGATCATTGTAACACGCTGTCCTCCCATTGTATTTTGAACTAGCTCCTTGCTAGTCTTTTAATTAATTTGCGGTTCCAAAAAAAAAGTGTTAAAAAAGGGGGAATTACATTACACATAGATAGATTGCTCGTATTTGTTCCTACATATCTTAGCATACTTGTTTCCTAACAAGTTATCTTAAGTAAGGGACTATATTCTGGAATTCTGCTATACTGGACAATGGAGACAAATACTTCAAGAACAAATAGGTTAAAGAAAGAACAAGAGAAGGAGCAAAAACGGAAAGAGAAAGCAGATGAACATTTGTATACTATAATAAAAGTTGCTCGTGATGAGAATCTTCATGAACAAATTGGGAAAAATATAGTTTTAGCTTATGCATTATCGAAAAGTAATGACTATGATAGTGCTTAGGTAGGTGTATGAGATATAATTGTTTAATTACGTGCTAGTTTTGAGTGTTTGGGTAAAATTGTTTATCTGCTTATTTTAGTGTAAACCGGTGAGTCTTTGACTCAGATGTATGCATGACCATTTCCGAACCTTTTCCCAGGCCACCCCCAAGGTTCACCTGGTGAGGTTTGAAAAAGGGACCTCTTGCGAGGATGCCTGATTACTTGGCCACCTTAGTGGTAGCTTGCTTATCATAGTGTATAAGCGCTAAAAAATAAGTTAACAAGTGGTTAGCTACATGCTTATTAAGTGATAAGCAGTTTCGGATAAGTAATTTAAATCACCCCCCTAATATACTTTCTAGTGTTAAGGAGCGTATCATATGTTGCTTGAGTAAGCTTTTGAAACGCTTGAAACAACTTACTGTGTTTTGGTAAGGTGATAAGCTATTTAGATGAGCTTCCCCAAACATCCCTAAAACTTTGAAGTGATGCAAATACTCGCTGACCACTTTTTTTAAAAAATGCGATTAAACCACAAAATAGCACTCCTTACCTACTGTTTTGAACAAGAGTTAGTAGCACTTGAAACTAGTACTCATCTTTTAAAAACTGCAATAAACATTTTTTTTGTTGCATTTTTTAGTAATTAACTTTGTAGTGGTTAGGTTACTAAACTTACATATTAGTATTAAGTATGTTACTGCACATAGATATATTTAATCAAGTCGTTATGGTAATCAGACATTCAAAACTAAAAATAAAGTACATTAGATTTAACCCTGTTTACTTCTTGTATTAGGTTATCTCAAGTAAGAGACCATATTCGGGCATTTGGCTATTTTTGGTTACTTATCTGGCTTGTGGTTAACAATGGAGACAAATACTTCAAGAATGATTTACTTAAATGGTTGTAATTATAAATTATGGAAACAGAAGATGGAGGATCTTCTTTATGTTAACAAGCTTCATCAACCAGTTTTTTGTTCTGAAAAACCCGAAAGCCAGAATGAAGAAAAATGGAACTTGTCACACCGTCAAGTTTGCACGTATATTATACAATGGGTTGACGAGAATGTTTTAAAGCATGTTAGTGAAGAAGTAAATGCACGGACTTTGTGGAATAAGTTTGAGCATCTGTATGCCCAAAAGACGTGTAATGATAAACTGTTTCTGATCAAACAATTGAAGGGTTTGAGGTACCATGATGGAACAGTAATTTCGGATCACTTGATTGCTTTTCAGGGAATCATTAACTAGCTTTATGAAATTGGTATTAAATTTAATGAAGATGTTCAAGGATTGTGGTTCCTTGGTAGTTTACCGCATTCATGGGAAACATTTAGAACCTGTTTATTGAATTCGGCATTAGATGGTGTTGTATCAATGGAATTGGTTAGAAATAGCGTTTTAAATGAGGAGATGAAAAGAAAGCTAAAAGATCAAGAAATGAAGGATGTAGCCGAGAACCTAAGAGTAAGGTTTTTGTTATGTTAATGAAATTTCTTGCTGTTTATACCCAACAAACTATATTTAGATCCTTCAATAAACTTACAGATTAGGTTAAAGAAAGAACAAGAGGAGAAAGCAGAGGCACATTTGTATACTATAATAAGAGTTGCTCGTGATGAGAACCTTCATGAACAAATAGGGAAAACTATATTTTTTCGTTTAGTGGATCATGAGAAAGTTAGTAGTTTCCGTATCAGAAAGCAAACTTCTTTTGCCCTTTTCAAGGTAAGTTTGTTTTTTTGTATATATTTTTTTTCCTTACTTCTATTTTCTTACATAGTGACTATTTTTAATGGAGTTATGGTATCAAATATATTAGTAATCTCTTAATCTTTTTTCCAGGAGGAAGTAGCAAAAGAACTAGGTATACCAGTGCAATATCAACGGTTTTGGTTCTGCAGAAATCGTCCATTCACTCCTCTAAAAGAACCTCAACCCGTGTGTACTTCTAATTTTCTCTTTTTCTTAAATGTAAAGTCTCTAATTATCTTGGTGTATAATTGACATATTAATCATTCAAATGTCGAAATCATTGTGTTTTTAGGTTGGTTGTTTAGGATTTACCGATGAGCTTAAATTATTCCTGGAGGTAGAACTTGGGCAGGTAATATTCTATTGATAGATATTCATAATTATGTATATTGTACTATTAAATTATTATCATATAAACTTCACTGGTTCTCTTATATTGTAGGATTCACAACTGGTTCCTCCACCTGCAAAGACTAAGGAGGAGATTCTACTTTTCTTTAAGCTTTATGACCCAATAAAAGAGGTGCTACGGTAGCCATTTTCTACATCTCTAATTTTTGTTGAGAGTTGATGTATGCCTATTCTTGTTCATCAACTGATTTATCGGAAGAAAAACTGGACAGGTCAAAATGGGTATTCTCTAGCAAGGGGGTGGGTGGGGTCAGATGGGCTATGTCGATTTGCGGAAATTTGTTTACGGGTTGTATGTATTCATGTGTTAAAATGATCAAATAAACCATGTTATTTTATCTAATAATCTAATCCTTTATTATAACAAAGGGAGTTACTAGGTTATACGGAGTATAAATCTTTACTATTGCTTTGAAGATATGTTGAGCTGTAAATCAGAAAATGCAAAATTTATGGTGTGATACAGGGTTATCCAACACACATTTAAGTTAGTTTACATCACGAGGAGTGTCCTTAGTTATTAAATCTGTTAATATATGTCAGGTATGTTGGACGGCTCTTTGTGAAGGGTGCACGAAAGCCAGTGGAGATATTGACAAAACTAAATGAACTGGCTGGCTTTGCGCCCGATGAAGATATAGAACTGTTTGAGGTCAGTCTCTTTAGTTTACTTATATTTTTTATTACCTTAAGTAGTTAAGTTCTTTTATTGATCTTTTATGCTGTTTTCTCATGCAGGAATTCAAATTTAAACCTAATGTTATGTGTAAGCTGCTTACATTTCGGGCTAGTCAGGTATGTTTTCATATTATTATAGCATTTTTTATTCGGCCAAGTGCTAGAAATGACCAACATTGTATTTTTCGGTTTATGTTGCTGTACAGCTTGAAGATGGGGACATCATTTGGCTTCAGAAACCTCTTCAGCCAGGAACTGCAAAATGTCGCTATCCTAATGTTCCCGCTTTTCTCGAATATGTTCATAATCGTCGGGTATGCTATGAAACTTTGGTAAAGTATGCCACTTTTGGAAAGATTCTGTTATGATTTTAGTTTATCGACTTACTACTTGTTAGTCACATTCTATCAATTCATCGATTTCCATGAATAGTTTGTGCACTTTCGTTCTCTGGAGAAACCCAAGGAGGATTGAGTTCTCGTTAGAATTGTGAGTTCCCCATGATCTTCTAATTATTGCATTTTATTTTACCAAATGAATTAAAATTTATCCTGCATTATTTACATGATCTTTTTGCAACTCAGGTCAAAACTCAACAATTATGATGATGTTGTTGAAAGAGTTGCTGGCCATCTGAGCTTAGACGATCCTTCTAAAATCAGGCTTACATCACACAACTTTTATTCTCATCAACCCAAACCTCAACCAATCAAGTACCGAGGAGTGGAACATCTGTCAGATATGCTGGGCCACTACAATCAGGTTATTTTGTGATTTTGATGTTTGCATGCATGATGCTACCTGTTGTTACTAACCATGCTCTCTAATGGATTAATTGCTTGACGATATATTTGTGTTTGTTTGGTTCTAATACATGTAAATAATGTTTTCATATAGGTATATGTCAGAAAATCTAATAGTCCAGTTATTTAGCTATTTTTAAAGCTTTTATTTTTGTTTTGATATTCCTAGGAACTCATAGTCTTTACCTTGTGCATTTTTAAAGTGCTGGTGTGGCAATTTCGGGTCGACTTGGGTTATTATAGTTACTCCCTTGCAAAATAATATCCACAATTCAAAGACATGTTTTAATAAATTAGAAAATGTTACTGCTTTACTTTTGCATTGTGGCAATTTAACCTTAAACCAATAGTTAATATGCATTTTGGAGGTTTTCTTTTGTAATAAAGTAGGGGTAATGTGCAAAATTCAGTCGGTTATACCTTTCCTTTTCTAGAAGTAGACAAGTAATATTGGGACACATTAAAATAATAAGATGGACGCAGGGAGCATCTTAACAGAAAATGGGTCGAAAGTTGCAATAATGCGTTTTTTCTGAATAAAACATTCTAAATCAGTTTTATATTTCATAAGCATATTTGACATACTAATTTTTTAAATAAAAGTAGGGAGGTATTACATAGGTGTGAATAATCTCTTCTGAGTTGAAATCTCGTAAACAAACAAGCAAACTTTTTCAATTAAGAGCATTGTCTCCATATTTATTTAGTAATTATGCTTTTTGTTGTGTATAGACTCCACATATTTTGTATTATGAAGTATTGGATATTTCTCTTCCCGAACTTCATGGCCTGAAAACTCTAAAAGTTGCTTTTCATCATGCAACAAAAGATGAAGTAAGTGCTGAATAATAACCATCACTTCGTTTTTATATTGTTTTACTTTCTCACATTTGCTGAATAAATAACTTTTGACAATTGGTAGGAAGTCATACATACCATTAGATTGCCAAAACAAAGCATTGTGGCGTATATGATCATTGACCTTAAGAAAAAGGTAAATCTTGCTGTTAAAGTCACAATTTTTTCTTTGCCCCTTTAAACTATTATTGTTTCAAGATTTCATCATTTATAGTTGACTGGCTGATCTATGTTCAAACAGGTTGAGTTGTCTCACAAAGATGCAGAGCTTCGATTGGTTGAGATTTTGCACCACAAGATTTACAAGATACTTGAAAAGATATTTTTTAATTTTATAAACTTGTAATTCTTTTTTACTAGTTTTTGATTCCTTTTTTCTAGAAAAGCAGTTCTTTTGGATTGGTACCCTAAAAATATTAAAATATCACATGCTGCTTAATGTCTGTGTGCGTGTGCGCGTACACATGTCTGTATTATATGCAAATGAATTTGATACTTATGACTTTGTGCAGATTTTTCACCCGACTGAAACAATTGAGAACGTCAATGATTTTATCTGGACTTTACGTGCTGAGGAGGTATGCTCCAAATAATACCTTTTAACATAAGATTGTTATTATTCTTGGAAGTGTTTTTAAACTAGTTTCTCTATAGATTCCAGAAGAGGAAAAGGATTTGGGTCGCCAAGACCGTCTAATTCATGTTTGTCATTTTACAAAAGACGCTTCTCAGAACCAAGTGGTCTGTATTTCTGGCTTTATTTGTTCTTTATTTTAGTGGTAGTTTGCGCTTTTAATCGAAATTCTATGAACTACAGGTGGCTATATTCACCATTTACTTTGGAATGATTTGAGTTTGTATTTTATCTCAAATGGGTCAAATCATGCAAGTTTTCTAATAGGCAAACGGGTCAAATATTTTATTGGAAGATTTAAATTATTCTTGTAGTAGTATCGTTTATCTAATCATAATTGACTTATAATTATAATTACAAAAAGTTAATGAAATGGACAACTGACCCATTTCAACTCTAACCCTTTTTGACCCATTAATACTAAGGACTTAATTTTTAACATTCATATAAGTTTGTACTAACAGCAAGTCCAGAACTTTGGGGAACCATTTATCTTTGTCATTCGAGACAATGAAACATTGGCTGAAATTAAATTACGCATTCAGAAGATACTTCACGTTCCAAATGAGGAATTTTCCAAGGTATGTTCATGATTCATTTTCCTACCATATTGTTTTTTTCTTTCTTTTTGAGTTTTTGTTTTGCTATACAACTCCCACATTTGTTTGCTTATATATGATAATGTACCAGTGGAAGTTTGCATTTGTATCTTTGGGCAATCCTAGATACCTTCAAGATTCTGACGTTGTCTCCACCCTTTTCAAGTTCTATGAGTAAGTCTTAACATATTCTGGTTGGTGTTTTTGGTTTTAGAAAATATGTGTTTATGCTTATGAACAGTACTTGGGATTGGAGCACTCGGATAACGCATACCAACGGTCAAATGATTCAAATGACGATAATGGGTGCTTTCATTCCCTGAAGAAAAGAGTTCGCAGTTGACTTGTAAGTGTCAAACACGTTATTTCAACTATAAAAAGTGACACAAGAAATGTAACAAGGGGTAAATTTTGGCCGTATTAAATAAAACTCGGTCTTATTGGCTTTCTTTTGTGTTAATGTGTTTTGATTTGTTTTGGGGACTCAACATATACAAATGGTCGGAATGGGATTACTATATGTGCAAAAGAATTTGTGGGTCAAATCGGGTTTGTTTAACGGATGATTTACTTGTAAGTTGTCTTTTATATATCAATAATCATCATATTTTAAAAGGAAAACGGATAACTTTGATGGGTCAGGGTCAGCCTGGCCAGCCCTGTTTGACATGTATTTTTAATAATGACCCGTTTTGAACTATCACCCGGCCCACCGATTTGTTACCTCCACCCCCAGAAATGTAAAAGCTCATACATTTCTATAAGAAAACTTGAGAATTCACCGAGCAAACTAATCTACTGTCAGGTATACATTTTAAATCTCTAAGCTACATTTATATCATTGGTTTATGCAGATGTGAAACTGGTTAGAATCTACAACTAGCTAAAAGCAAGTACATTTAGTATCTCAAGACTCAAGTGTTGCCCCTCAAGTTCAGTTTTGAACCCAGCTTAACGTTATTTACTTATCCTTATGGCAGACATGCAAGTTCTGATAGTGATGGGATTTCTGTGTAATGCTTGTCAACTATTTTGTTGCTTTCACATATGTTGCTCAAAAGAAACATTTCGCATCCTGTGACCTTTTGGTACACGATTTCAAGTCGTTACGTATATAAAGTATTAAGGTTTTATCTCGAAAAAAATATATAGAAAGAACTTGTTAAAAATAATTATCTATCTTGACTACCAAAAACACCGGTGTTATAATACTAACAGGATCATCTACTGTTTCAGAGATTGTTTAAGTACGAGTAAGTTTTGCCCATGCTGATCCGCTGCTATGAAAATACATTTTAATCTTTTAACTCTTGTATTCTACTGTACGAAGCGAAAGTTATAGGCTTATACCTTACATTTTTCATATTGTATACATCATAATTGTAACAAAGTTAACTATGGATGTAACAATACGAAAATTTTCAAGATAATTTTCGTAAGAGTTCTAAAGATATACTTAAAAAGTCACAATATTTGATATAGAAAAATAAAAAAAAATTGAGAAATAAGTTTAAAGAAACATAACTAATAAATATGGTGCAAATGGTTTAAAGATTCAAGGTGCAAATGGTATTTTTAGAAAAGCAAAATAGATTAAAAATTGAAAATAGATATCCACATGACTCTAGGCCAACACCTATTACTCAAACTAGATGAGTACCCGTGCATAACAACGAGATTTTATAGCGGCAGATAGTTTTAGTGATAAAAAAGTTTATGGATTATAAACGAAAAATAATAAAACTTTGAGGATTTGAGGATTAAAGAAAATGTTTTGAAACCCGGTTCGACCCGGGTGGTTCAACCGGTTGTACAATTCCGGTCGAAAAACGGGTCAACCCGACGGGTTGGGTCGAAAAAACAAGTCAAATTAAACCGGGTCAACCCGCCAGGTTGGAAGTGTCCAGGGTAAATCCAGTTTTCGATGCATATTAATAGTTTCTTTTAAAATATGTGTTTTCAACATTTTCTTTTTTTTTCAACTTTTCACTTTTAACAAAATATGTAGTTAGTATAGTTTTATTTTTTTTATTTTTTTTGAACGAAGTATAGTTTTAATTGAGATATATGTAATTGCACATTGCTTCATCCCTCATTTGTACCGTTGGCATGTTTTTCTTTCTACCCCGCTTGTATATGTAACTTTCATAAAATCTATCACTATTGTACCAACTATAGTTCATAAATGACAAGCAGTTGTTTACCAACTTGTACATATAAGTTTCATAAATCGTTCAAAAAAGAAAATGTATAACTTTCATAAAATCTATCACTATTGTAAACATATCGTATACGTGATCATTTGTAGATATGTATTTCATACACTTTTAAAATCAAATAAGGAAAAGATAATCATGATAATAAAAATGATGTAGTAACTATTGTTGGTATAAAATCACCTCCTAAACATATATCAAAATATTTTTGCAAAAATAAACATTTCTAGTTTACGAACCAGTTGACACCTTATATATGAAACTATATATGAATTCATCTTTATAGGCTTATACCTTACATTTCTTCATATTGTAAACATCATAATTATAACAAAAGATAACTATGGATGTAACAATACGAAAATTTTCAAGATAATAATTTTCGTAAGAGTTATAAAGATATACTTAAAAAGTCACAATATTTGATAGAAAAGTAAAATAGAAAAAAATTGAGAAAAAAGTTTAATGAAACATAACTACTAAATTGTACTTTACGAACCAGGTGCAATGGTTTTTTAGAAAAGCAAAATAGATTAAAAATTGAAGCTACTTTACCACTAGACCAAAACCCATGTCATGTTTTGTAATGTAAATCCATTTATTTAAGATACTGAAAATTCGGTAAATAACGATAATTTCACTCTTAAGTGAACATTGAATCCCCTCACACACAATCTTCTCGTGAAAATTATGTATATAAAAACATGATGTTTAAATACGTACTGTATATGTACTTATTAATTATCTTATTTATTCAAGAGTTTTGTTAATGATAACATTTAGGGATATAATTAAGAGAAATTTTTTTATTACATAACCACCAATAGGTAAACGTGAATACGCAACAATCAATTGTAAAAAAAATTGTTCGTTTAACACACACTAATACAAAAAACGTTAAAAAGATCGGTTGAAAACCCTCAAAAAGATCGGTTATGAATCAATCTAACTAAGGGTGATCTATTTGAGGAGAACACAAAAAGATCGGTTGGAAACCGATCTAAATGACATCACCATATAGATCAGCTAATACCTAGGAACCGATCTTGGTAACATTTTTCCAAATAAAAAAAATAAAAAATCCAGATTTTCATCATTACGCATAATTTTCATTTGTTCAATCGTAACAGGTACACTAATATTACAATACACATGACTTCAACAAAAACCACCAGTTACAATACGAAACCATATCGCTTCAACAAATACAACACCATTAACTATCCAACAATAAAGTCGATTAAACAACATCAATCTGTCCATTCAAAAACCACTTTGTTGCAGTTGTAGAGCAAAACAAGCAGACGCTTGACCGTTCACACTAGGGAGGTCATATCCGGTACCAATATTCTTACCTTTTGCGCCGTGTCACAAACACATACTGCAATGTATCCTTAGACGATTCTTCCGGTGATATCTTAAGGAAACAATATGTTAGCATCAAAGAAATGTAAAAAGAAGTGATGGTCATTCTCTTATTTATAACTTTATAATGTGTCATAGAATATATAATAGAATAGTTAATGAGCTCATGGATTGGACTAATCTAATAGGTTAGTATTATATGTTAAGTCATTTATGTAAAGTCCAATACAATTCAAGCCTATCCAAGGCCCATGGCAAAGCCCATGAGGCATATGAGTATAAAAGGCACCCTTGCCTCATTTGTAAGTGTGGGCTTAAGTGTGTAAGTGTGTGTGTTTTAATAAAAGTTCTCTCTTCATCTTTCTACTTTCTCTCTCTAGTTATACGCCTCACATACATACTCTTGTCACCAATCTGAGCTTTATATATTGTGTGATAAGGTTAGATCTAAGGTCCTACAAGTGGTATCAATCGCCTAACAATGATCTAGGAGTGTTTTGAGTTTTGTTTTGTCACTTTTTAATACTTTTCTACACGTATTTTTCATAAAGTCGCTTACTTTTCTTGTTTTTTTGTGGTTTTAACATTTTTTTTTATTACAAACTAGTGTTGTAAACCTTTTGTAACAAGAAAGTTTCAACCTTTATGAAAAATTTGAGTTTTAAAGAATCATACTTTTGTGTTCTTGCAAAGTTTCTAAATAGCGTATTTGATCTTTAAAGTGTTAAAGTTTGCAACTTTCTTCAAGTTTTAGTGTTTTTAAGCTTAGTTGTACAAGAAAATTGTGGTAAGAAACAATCCTTAGTTGAATTTTTAGTGTTTTGGAAATTCTGGAAATGTTTCAAAATAACTAAAACCCTAAAGTTTCGAAATCCTCTGTTAGTGCAAATATTACGATATTTAAACTAAACGATTTCTTCGGTTTTAATAATGAAAAACATGTAACTTGTAATACATAACGTAAAATGTGCAAGTTACTTGTAAACACAAATCATCAATGCATACTTACATCAACACCTCCCGACGTCTCAAGTATGCTTCAACGAAGTCGTAGATTTCCATCCCGACATAAATCACACAAGGTATGGACAAACAAATCTACTACTTAACAAATGATCAAAGGATTTTATTTTTCTAAACTTCACATTTTTAATGTGACAAAACATTTTTTCAAAAATATATTTCACAAATTATTTTTGAATTAAAAAGAAATGTTTTATTTTGAAAAATATGTTTAAAAATCCCAACAGTCAAATTTCCCCCCAAAATCAGCTCCAACCTTCCCCAAATAAGTTTTCACCAGAAAAGACAAAATTTGGAGCGTCCTAGTCTAGGACGGCTCCACGGTTCCACTAAATTTAGTGGAGCCGTCCGTACAAAATTTTCTGTAACGTTCAGATTTTTCTTGCCTATAAATAGTGGACCATTTCACACTTCCAACTTGATTTTTCCAGTCCTTTTTCTCTGGTCTAATCCCTCCTCACTTAAATGACTTTCTTTGATCATTTGGAGAGTCTTAGTTTGTTTAAGAGTGATTCAATCCTCCATTCAAGTGATCCTCTTCATTCCTCTTGATTAGCAAGAGAAGAACACAAAGTATCCAAGTAGATACAAAGTGTTGTCATCCCTCTTGATTAGCAAGAGAAGAACACAAAGTATCCAAGTAGATACAAAGTGTTGTCATCCCTTTTGATTAGCAAGAGAAGAACTGATGTTCCCGTTACACTTATAGAAATAACTAGAAAGTTATCCTAATTGTGTACTAAGACTGATACAATGTATGATTAATTTTACCAAATAAGTTAGAACGTAAATATAAAACAACAAAGGTTTTTCAACGTTTAAATTCTTATTAGAAATTAATCAAAGAATCTATTACCCAAAGTGTTTTGCGGAATAAACACTTTGGGATTGAATAGACAAGGTATGGTGTTCTCCTCTTCTAAACTCAAGCTTTTCTTGAGTGACAACTAAAAGACCCTACTGAGCTATCTCAGTGAGTAGGTTGTTCTTTGGAGGAGAAAAGTGGGCTGTGAAAGTCTAAGCTTTTAGTGCACAACCTTAATTCACTTTTCTCCTCATCTATCTATTTATACACAAGTATAAAAGAAAACCTATAACTAAAGTACAAGTTGACCTACGCTGGTCTGACAAAAGTACAACAGTGTTTTGTCATTACCAATAATCTATATCGGGAATAGGCTAAAAGATCCTTTAGAGTGTCTGCCCAACCACTCTCTGACTTTAAGCCGTATTAAGGAAAGTTCTCTTTCGGCGTGATAAGACTTGTCCTTATCCTTTTCAAACTTTCCCGCTCGATCCCGCCTTTACTTCAGGTCTTAGATTAATTCTAAGTCTTCAGTCTTTAGTCTTCAGTCTTTAAGTTGTTCAGGAGACTGAGGGGTTCAGTGAGCTCTTGTCAGTACTCACTGAACCCATCATCTTCTTCTTCGGCTTAAGTCTCACTCAGGAAGTACCGCCTTCCTGAGGAGTGAATCCTTCGCCTTGAATTCGCCTTAAGCATCCTGAAGATGACTCACTGAGTTACTGTTAACTCGGTGACTTGAATTGTTCTTGGTTGGTAAACACTTGGCTTAATTTGTGTTCAAATCCTGTTTTAGATAATTGGGTATTTATGGACCCAACAATCTCCCCCTATTTGGATATAAATTATGCCCAAGTGTTATTGATCAGTATGAGTGAGCTTATGGCTTCTTCTCATACTGAATATACAGAAGACAGTAAGGACTACGATTTAACATAAACATGGGACAGCATTTTATTCATGTCATTACAAAGTCCTATCAGCTAAACAAAATACTTAAGGTTCCTGACGGATACCCATTAGTTCAAGCTTTGCCTTCTTCGACGCTAACACTTCTTTGTCAGGTCGTTCCTTCATCAACTGATCCATCAACCTGACAAACTCCTTATTGTTAGAGCCCCTGATATTAAGTGCCATCAGTTTGTAGGCTAGGAGTGTTGTCGTTTCCACTTTGTCAATGTCAGAGACTCTCTGAAAGGCTTCCTGACCAAATTCATCCACGAAGAAGATGCCATACTCAGGTTCTTTAATGACAAGGTTAGGACGGAATTTTACTCCCTAAGGAGGAACTCTGTTGCAGTGAAGTGCAGCTACGTATTGTTCAGGCTCCATAGCTACAGCTTTCCTTTTCTTCCCAACCTTCTGAGTATATTCAGGGATTGTTAGTCCCTGAGAAGCAAGTGCCCCATCATGGTCAATGCCCAGACTCTTTGCCACTTTTGCGAGTTCCTCATACTTGGTACTCAGTGACTTGATGATGATTGGGGCATTCTTGCTTGAGGTTTTCTTCCTCAGGATAGGCATCATCATATCCCATTCTCTTATCCCATAGTCTGAAAATTTGACTTCAGGAAGATGTTCAGACTTTCTTGGACCTCTATGGATAGTTAGGCTCAGAGGTTTGGTGGGGTGAATGGTGATGTCAGTGATTTTGCCTTCACTTTTGGTTTTGGTCATGTGCCATACATACCTCTCATATGCCCTTTGCCTCTTTTCTTGCTTCAGTTTGGCTTCCTTGTTGTGTTTCTGAAGAAGTTGGGCTTGAAGCTTGATGAATTCTTCTTCCTGGATCTCTTTCTCAGACTCCTTTATTTCCTCCTTGGCAACCTCATAGATGGTAGATGTGGTGAGATCATGGGCTTTCCTGCGATCTTCCTCATCTAAGATCTTAGCTAGTTCCTCCTGAGTCCCATAGACTCTTCTCCCATCTTCTAAGTCAACATAAGACGATACTTCAGGATCTGGTTGTCTTATGTTTGAAGCCTTGACTAAGTGTGGTTCAGGAGGAGAGTTTTCAGTCATGATCTCCTTCCCTTTATTAGTGAGAGGAGGTTGACTCGTAGATTCCTCAGGATTTGGAACAGTTACCAAGGCAGAGGAAGGATCAGGGATGTCATCATTTTTCTCCCCCTCAGCAGGTTTAGGAACTTCAGTGGAAAGACCTGCTGACTGAGGAGGTGGTTGTACATGAGAGGCCTGAAGAATTGATAGGATATCAGAGACCATTGACTTTGTCTCAGAAGCATCATTCTTCACGGAACTGAGTTCGGTAGCCATTGCTTGTTGGGTGGTGGAGAGTTCAGTGACACGGTTGGTAAAGTGGCTGATCAGCTCATTATGTGTTTGTGAGAGCTGATCCATGGCTGAGGAAAGGTTGGTGAGGTGCCACTTGGATTCCATGGCAGCCTGAAGAATGGAATCCTGGTTTTCCCTGAGACCTTTGATATCTACCCCCTGAAAGAGCCTAAGAAGCTCAGTAAGGTTGGTGGAGGCAGTCGACTGAATGGCCATATGATCCTTCATTGATTGAATCATTTTGGGATCATCAGAAAGCTGATCCTGAACTGATTCAACAGCCTTGAGGAGGTTAGCAAGTTCCTGATGCTGACCAGTGGCTGTTTCATCAAAGGTTTTAGTTAGTTCCCCAAGTTGTTTGTCAGCGAGCCTTGTAGCTTGAAGAATTTTGTCCTGAGATTCTTCCACTGAGGCCTTGAAGTCGGCATAGGAGGCTGCCGCTTCAGTATGCTGATCCATGAGTTCATCAGTGAGAGCATTATACAGACCTTCGTTGGCATGGCGAAGGTATTTGGCCATACTTCTTTCAGTAGGCGGATGAACATTATCATACTTGGTTAACCATTCAGGGGTGGCAGAGGCACCTAATGAAGATGATGATGAAGATGATGGTGAACTGGGTTGTTGATCCTCAGGATGAGGAGAAGAGAGTTGTTGCTCAGATGGACCCTCCATTTCCTCCTCAACTTCAGGAAGTGGTTCATCATCTCCAAAATCGAAATCCGTCTCCTCCTCTGACTCATCAGCCAACAAAATTTCATAGTCAGCCAGAGAAGGAGCCTTCAGGGAATCCAGCTCCCCCTCAAAAGAGGGCTCACTTTCGTTGTGGCCAGGTCCTGATCCTTTAGCCATAATAACTGGTGGGGTTGTACCAGCCTGACTAGTCATAATAACTGGGGGGTTTGCCCAGCCTGACTGTTAGGTTCAGTTCCCAAGTGAATTGGACCACCTGAGGGGGTGATGGGTTCCGTATCAGCGGGTGGTTTGTTTCCCCCTGAGTCTTTGTCCCCCTGAGCACCTTCATCTACTGATGGGTGTTTTCCAGTAGAGTCACTAGGTACTATTGGTGAGTGTTGATGGCCTCCCTTCCCATCAGGATTGTACTGTCCTTTTGGGGATTTAGAGGCCTGAACTCCCTGAGACTCTAAGTGTGATTGGTTAGAGACGTTAGCGGGATGTGAGTGGGTGTGGGTCCCCGTCTCAGTGGAGTAGTGCTGCCCCACTGAGGATATAGAACCCTGTACTCCCTCAGGCTCTGATTGTGATCTATCAGTGCCTTCACTGGGATGTGAATGGGTGGATGCTCCTGACCCACCTGACTTGTTTTTGTCAGTAGGGACATTAGGAAAGGGTGTGCTCGAGGATACTGAGGATGATTGCCCAGTACCCTCCGTTGGCGGTTGTTTTGTGGCCAAAGTGGTCTCTATTATGGGAGTCGGAGAGGTCAAGGTCACAATAAAATTTTTGGTGCCTGAGGCAACAGTCTCAGTGACGAGTGGCTTAGGTCTAACCACCTTACTGGATTGTCCCCCTTTTCCTTTCTTCTTCTTCACCTTGGTTGGTGAAGGAACTGGTGAGCATACATTTGCACCCTGAATCACCGTCAGCATGTAGGTGGTCAGGGCGACTGGATCTACCTCAGTAATGTCACTACTAAAGTTGGTCTTATGCAAGATGTCAGGCTTTGTACCTTCATCATCAGACCTTAAGTAGTCAGAACCAAGAAGGTCCTGAAGCACACATGAAATGAACCTAGGGTAAGACATATGTCTTTTCCTATGTTTCCCTGAGAGCTTTGACACGAGGTCACGGAAGATTATTCCTCCGATATCTATTTTTCTACCCTCCAAGAGACTGAACATCATCAATTGTTGTGATGAGTTCAACTGCTCAGTGGATGATTTGTTTCCTCCGAGTACCTGAATGACGAATGTCATCATAAGTCTCCAGACAGGGTGAAACCATGTCTTCACTATTGGAGCCTTAGCCAACAAGGCTTCAGGAGACTCGCCAGGACGCCTAACATCATGAGGCCCTAGGAAAAGCATTTCAGCTTTTATTTCCTGATCAGTAGGGTTAGCCTCAAAGTTCTCAACAAAGTTAAGACCAGTGGCTTTGATGAAGGTCTTGTAGTTCAGGGAGAGAGTCATAGTCCCATTCATCACAATGAAAGTGATGATCGACTCTTTGGTGTCCTTAGGGCTAGTAGCCATTGCGGTACACCAAAACTCCCTGAGATAGTCATTGTAGATGACTTCTGGGGTGGTTGTAAAAGCTGTGGCAAGGAAGCAGTTTTGTAAATACTTAACTACATCCTTGTAACCCGCATATTGCTGCGGGTAATGGAAATTTCCAACCACATTGTTTTTGGTCAAATCCACGCCCTCCATTGTGAAGCTCACATTTGGGGCGGTGGTAATAGCATTAGAGGAAGCCATTTTATGATCGGGTTTAGGTCGAAAATGGTCGGATAATTCTTAATGCTAAGAACACACACATAATTTGTTTGAGAAATAAAAAGGGCAGAGTTTGCTTATAAATTTCTAAAAAGCGTGTGTGTGTATTCTTTTGGGTAGGTATTTATAGGGAAGTGGAAAGGTCTGGGGGTATTTAGGGCATAAAAGAATTAACTTCAAAAATTTTGAAAATTGTTTTATAAAATTTTGAAGTCCGCATTTAATGCCACGAATCCACTTCCCCATGTATTCGGCAACCATTATGGTGAACAGTTGAGCCGTCTGCAAAAAGTGTAATTTGCAGAGATGATTCATCACATTTCTCTAATGTGATTGGATAGGCATTTAATGCCTAGTGGGAAAGTGGTGGCCCAAGATGTGTATGCCAGAGAGACATATATTCCTATATTAAATAGGAGATCAGTCACCAACCTAGGACATTTACTAACAAAATACTTAGAGAATTTAAGTTAGCATTGAATGACATCTTGAGGACCCTGAATGACTTTTCATTCACTGAGGGTTTCAGGAAGGGGATTCAGTGATACTTGACACTGAGGGACACATTGATTCAGGGACCTGAGGTTCTAAGAATGTACACTTCAGTTGGATGGATTCAATCAGTGGACTGAGTCTCAATATCCAACATTCCTAACTCAGCTTTCAGTCTAGTGAAAGTTGGTTCATCCAAAGGTTTGGTGAAAATATCAGCTAACTGATATTCAGTAGGGATGAAGTGTAATTCGATGTCACCATTCATGACATGATCCCTGATGAAATGATATCTGATATCAATGTGTTTTGTTCTCTGATGAAGAACAGGGTTGTTGGAAATTGCAATTGCACTTGTGTTATCACAAAAGATGGGAACCATCTTACACTGAATGCCATAGTCACTGAGTTGACTTTTCATCCATAGTACATTTGCACAACAGCTGGCTGCTGCAACATATTCAGCTTCAGCTTCAGCTGAGGACATGGCAACTGATTGTTGCTTCTTAGCACTCTAACAGACTAATTTTCCACCAAGAAATTGGTAGAAGCCTGAGGTGCTTTTCCTATCCATGTTGCATCCAGCATAGTCAGAGTCTGAGTATCCTTTGAGGTCAAACCCTGAGCACTTAGGATAATACAATCCAAGGCTTGGAGTACCTTTCAGGTACCTGAGGATCCTTTTTACAGCAGTGAGATGAGATTCTCTTGGGTCAGATTGATATCTGGCACACAAACATACTGAGAATTGGATGTCAGGCCTTGATGCAAGGAGATACATCAGTGAACCAATCATTCCTCTGAATAGAGTCTGATTGACTGATTTACCAGTGAGGTCATAACCAAGGTTATTTGGTGGGACCATGGGAGTCTAGACTGAGGCACAGTCACTGAGATCATACTTCTTCAGTATGCTTCTGACATACTTCTCTTGACTGATAAAGGTTCCTTTATCAGTCTGCTTAATTTGTAAGCCAAGAAAGTAAGTCAGTTCTCCCATCATGCTCATTTCAAATTTCTTTGCCATCAGTTTTTCAAACTGTTTGCAAAGTTTATAACTTGTTGAGCCGAAGATGATGTCATCAACATATACTTGAACAAGTATAACATCATCATTTGTCGTGTAGATAAACAAGGTATTGTCTATCTTGCCTCTGACAAATTTGTTTTGGATCAGGAAGGATGAGAGGGTTTTATACCATGCCTTGGGAGCTTGCTTCAGTCCATAAAGGGCTTTGTCAAGCTTACAGACATAGTCAGGAAACTCACTGCTCTCAAATCCAGGAGGTTGTTGGACATAAACTTCTTCTTTCAGTGAGCCATTTAAGAATGCACTTTTAACATCCATTTGGTACACTTTGAAGTTCATGTAGGTTGCAAATGCAAGGAAGATCCTGATGGCTTCCATCCTTGCAACTGGTGCAAATGTTTCCTCATAGTCAATGCCTTCTTGTTGGTTGAAGCCTTTGGCAACCAATCTGGCCTTGTTTTTGATGACTATGCCATTTTCATCTGATTTGTTTTTGAATACCCATTTCATGCCAATGACTGTAACTCCATCAGGACACTTGACTAAGGTCATCACCTTATTTCTGTCAAATTGTTCCAATTCATCATGCATGGCCTGAACCCAACTAGGATGAGTAAGTGCTTCTTTAACACTTTTGGGTTCAATAGTGGAAATGAAATCCACAAATAGGCATTCATTGGCTGAGGCTGCGGATAGTTTAGCAGCCATGCTTCTGGTGAGCAAGCCTTCAGTAGGCTCTCCAATAATATTGACAAGTTCTATATCCTGAGACCTAGTCCATCTGTCCTGAGGTCTTGGGTACTGACTAGAACTTGTGGAGGCCATATTGGGTAGAGGTGAAGGGATTGGTTCAGACACTTGAGGGCTTTCAGGGTGTTGGTGTCTGAGTGATTTGTTTGATCACTGAGATTATCTGGTTCCTGAGCACTTTGAACAGACTGATTGTTAGAGTCAGTGTTTGTTTGTGCTTCAATAAACTCAGTGATGCTTGGGTGAGGAAGGTTATGAGGGAGGATGTGATAGGAGATATCAGCATCAGCTTGATACTGAGTGGAAGGATTGTTTTCAGGATCAAACTCATCAGGAGGATATCTTGATGAGTCATCAATTCCTATCTCTTCCACTGAGGAATTTAAGAACCTGATGACTTAAGTGCTCTCATCAAAGGTAATATGAAATGTTTCCTCAGTTTGTTGTCTCCTTGTGTTGAACACCCTGAAGGCTTTTGAGACAAGAGAATATCCTAGGAAGTATCCATCATCAGCCTTTGCATCAAATTTTCCTAGGTGGTCTTTGTGATTATGGATAAACACAGGACACCCAAAGACATGAAAGTAGCTGATGTCAGGGATTCTTCCCTTGAATAACTCATAAGGAGTCTTGCTATGTCTCTTGACAATGATGGATCTGTTTTGTGTGTAACAGGAAGTTTTGACTGCTTCAGTCCAGAAATGTTTTGAAAGGACTGATCCATTTAGCATTGTTCTAGCAGCTTCAATGAGTGTTCTGTTTTTCCTTTCAGCCACACCATTTTGTTCAGGTGTGTAAGGTGAGGAAAAGTTTTGATGGATGCCTTTCTCATCACAGAAACTTTCAAGTTCATGGTTTTTGAACTCAGTCCCATTATCAGTCCTAATCTGTTTGACTTTGATGTCATTCTGATTTTCAATGTTCCTGACAAAGGACATGATAGTTCCTGCTGCCTGACTCTTTTTGGTCAGGAAGTAAACCCAAGTGTATCTTGAGTATTCATCCACTATGACCAGAGTATACTTCTCATGATTAATAGATCTAGGACTGATGGGTCCAAAGAGATCCATATGAAGAAGATGTAGGCAGTTCCTGATGGAAAAGTTGGTTTTGGTTTTAAAGGATGCTCTCTTGTGTTTGCCTTTTTCACAAGCTGAGCAGGGTTTATCCTTTGAAAACACAAGAGATGGTAAGCCAAGGACCTTATTTTGTTTCACAAGATGATTTATGTTTTTGAAGTTCAGATGGGAGAGTCTTTTATGCCAAAGCCAATTGAGAGTTTCAGTGGCCTTAGCAAAGAGACAAGTACCATTCTGAGTCAGACTAGTCATGTCTAACACATAAACATCTTGTCTTCTAGGTGCAATAAGGACAACTTCCTTGTTTGCATTGAAGATGGTTCCTTGCTTATCATCAAACTGAACTATGTATTTTGCATCACATAGTTGACTGACACTGATCAAATTATACTTAAGGCCATTTACATAAGCTATCCTAGTGAAGACTATACCATTGCAGCTTACTGAACCATAACCTTCAGTGGGACATGATGAGTTATCAGAAAATACCACCTTAGGTCCTGATTCTTCCACATATTTGTGCAGATACTGCTTCACACCAGTCATGCTCCTTGAACATCCACTATCTAGATGCCAAATTGGCTCCCTGGCATGTCTCTGCACAAATAGTAAACTGGGTCAGTTCTTTCTAGGACCCTCTTCTTAGAGGGCTTGGCTTTAATAGCCTGCTTAAAAGTAGATAATGATTTATGGTCAGAGGTTGAGTGGACTGAGCTCCCACAGATTTTGCATTTTATTGCAAGGGAAGACTCAGCAGACTGAGAGGATGATTTGTTCTTACCTCTCCTTGCCTGAATGACCTCATCATGTCCTGAGGTGTCATGAGTGGGATCACCACATAGGTCACAACATGTGTCCATTAAGCAATCCTCAGGGAGATGGTCATTGAATCCACAATTAGGGCAAGAGGGAAAAGGCTTTGCCTTTTTCATTCTCTGCTTAGCTTCAGATGGATACTTAAGTGCAACTTATTTAAAGTTTGCCATCTTAGCTGAGGCTGTGTATGACTGATGATCAGAGGTTCTGTGATCTTCCTTTTTGCATACCATGCTGTAAAGGATTCTATAGCAATCATCAGCAACATGATTATTAAAGCCACACAGCTCACATATCAGCAGAGGTTTGGTGGGCTTAGTTTTGGGTTTGGAGGTTGAGGAAGCTGGTTTTGTTTCCTTAATTTTAGATTTAGGATTTTTCTCAGAAGATTCAATCTTCTCACTCAGCTTCCTGACCATCTCAGTCAACTGATCAATTCTTGAATCAGGACTTTGGGTTTTTACCTCAGAAGGGACTGAAGTAGATGAGTCATCAGTGTTTACTGAGACATTTGCTTCAGAAGGGACTGAATTTGTTGAGTCATCAGTATTTACTGAGACTTCAGGGTTTAGCCTTTTCAGGATTGTATTTCCCGATCCTGATTTCTCCTTTGGAGAATGTTCAGAGTAGACTAATAGAGTGAGGTCTGAGCTTGGAGAAGCTCCTTGAAGGACTTTCAGTGGTGGAAGAGGTATAGCTGATTCTGATTCTGACTCAGTGATTAACTCAGTACTACTGGGTTCTTCAGTGAGTCCTAGCATGCTTTTCAAAGCCTGACTTTCAGGGAGCAAGATTTTCCCAGTCTCAAAGTTGGGTAACTTACTGACTGGGTTGTCCCTGACAATCCAGTCATTTGACTTGGGTTCCTTTTCTTGCTCAAAAGCAATGCCAGCTGGAATAAAGACTCTTTCTTTGTCAGTCTCACTGAGGGTGTCAGTGAGTGGGTTAATTCCTATGACTTTAAAGTTGTCACTAGGATTCATACTGACAGATTCATAGACTCTTGGGTTCTTTTTAGTCCAGCTTTTTATGACAGCTCTTTCTTTGTCAAGTTCATTTTGAAGGGCTTGGTTCTTTTTCAAAATCTCAGTGTTTTGAATTTGTAGTGTGACTACTTCTAACTTGGCATGTTTCAGTGCAAGCAATTCATCTCTACATTTGCTCAATTCTAACACAAGATTATTATATTTTGAAAGTAGGTTAAGCCTTTGTTCTTCTACAAACTTGAGATCAACAGAAATATAATTTAAATAAGACTGCCAATCAGAATCATCATCCATTGAAAGTAAAATGTTTACCTTCTTCATTGTGATGTTAACCCATTCTCCATCTCTAGCATGGCTCTTTCTAACTGCCAGCTGATCACCATCTGAAAGTGCCATCAGTGCACTCACATGAATTTCTTCATCATCAGAGACCTCTTCATCATCCCAGTCATAAGCTTCAGCCATAAGGACCTTGTTCTTGGACTGAACAGGTTTGGGAGCTGGAGCCTGAGAGACTGAGGGAGTGGCCTCAAGAAGAGCAAGCTTGGCTTTTGCCATCCTATACTTAGTTTCATAATCTTTTTGACCACTTTGAGAAGTTTGTGGAGACTGAAACATTTTAGGTTGAAATTTGCCAACTCTTGAAGAAGAACTGTTTCCAGAAAATTTGTAAGAGGGTTCTGAGGTTGTTTTTGAATAGCAGTCTTTTGCAAAATGACCCTTTTTACCACATTTAAAACATTCAGTGGTCTCATTTGCTTTAGCTTTTGAAAAGTTTGACTGATTTCTTTTTATAAAACGTTTTGAGTTTGCAAGAAGTGCCCTTTCTTGGAATTCCAAGTGTAAGTCACTTAAGTACTCCTCACTGGTTCTATCATCAACCTCATCATCAGAATCCTCTTGAAAATCCAGCACAATACCATTAGAATAAAAGGCAGTTGATATGGGTGAGGAAGTCAGGGCCTTTTTGGTCTCAAGAGCTTTCTTTGAGTCTGGGTATCTTCTTGATATTAGGTTGTCTTCATAGACGAACTTCCCATAGATCTCAGCAAGCTCAAGGGTCTGAATGTGGTTTGCATTCCTAAGGCCCTGAGAGAAGTTTAGCCACTTCTCAGGGAGACTGTTGACAAAGCCAACATTGATCTCATGCTTAGACAAAACTACACCATCATTGGATAACTCATTTATCAGGGTCTTGTACCTAGTGTAGGTCTCCGAGAGACTTTCAGAGTCTTTGGCCCTGAAGGTATTATACTCAAGTTTAAGATCCATGATCCTATTTTCCTTGGTATCTGAGGGACCTTCGAAGCTATGAACCAAGTCAAGCCATGTTTGTTTGGCTGATGTACAGTTAATGACTGATTCCATTATATCGTCAGGGAGACAAGATATAATTATGCTTCTCAGGCGTTGGTCTTGGTTGACCACCCTTCTCTCATCTATAGTCCACTGAGCTTCAGGTTTGTTTAAACCTTCAACAGTTTTAGGGACATAGGGACCTTCATTGATACAAGTGATGTAGTATGGTTCCATACCAGTCAAGTAGCAAAGCATGCACTTTTTCCACTTGCTAAATTTACCAGCTTCTAGTCTGGGAGCAACAGCTGAATAGCTACCTCCCTTTTTGTCGACTAGCTGGGGCACATTTATATCAGCCATAGTAGGATCTTGGTTTTAAAAACCTTGAGCACTCTTAGTTTTGAAAAGATTTTATAAACCAGAGGCTCTGATACCACTTGATGTTCCCGTTACACTTATAGAAATAACTAGAAAGTTATCCTAATTGTGTACTAAGACTGATACAATGTATGATTAATTTTACCAAATAAGTTAGAACGTAAATATAAAACAACAAAGGTTTTTCAACGTTTAAATTCTTATTAGAAATTAATCAAAGAATCTATTACCCAAAGTGTTTTGTGGAATAAACACTTTGGGATTGAATAGACAATGTATGGTGTTCTCCTCTTCTAAACTCAAGCTTTTCTTGAGTGACAACTAAAAGACCCTACTAAGCTATCTCAGTGAGTAGGTTGTTCTTTGGAGGAGAAAAGTGGGCTGTGAAAGTCTAAGCTTTTAGTGCACAACCTTAATTCACTTTTCTCCTCATCTATCTATTTATACACAAGTATAAAAGAAAACCTATAACTAAAGTACAAGTTGACCTACGCTGGTCTGACAAAAGTACAACAGTGTTTTGTCATTACCAATAATCTATATCGGGAATAGGCTAAAAGATCCTTTAGAGTGTCTGCCCAACCACTCTCTGACTTTAAGCCGTATTAAGGAAAGTTCTCTTTCGGCGTGATAAGACTTGTCCTTATCCTTTTCAAACTTTCCCGATCGATCCCGCCTTTACTTCAGGTCTTAGATTAATTCTAAGTCTTCAGTCTTTAGTCTTCAGTCTTTAAGTTGTTCAGGAGACTGAGGGGTTCAGTGAGCTCTTGTCAGTACTCACTGAACCCATCATCTTCTTCTTCGGCTTAAGTCTCACTCAGGAAGTACCGCCTTCCTGAGGAGTGAATCCTTCGCCTTGAATTCGCCTTAAGCATCCTGAAGATGACTCACTGAGTTACTGTTAACTCAGTGACTTGAATTGTTCTTGGTTGGTAAACACTTGGCTTAATTTGTGTTCAAATCCTGTTTTAGATAATTGGGTATTTATGGACCCAACAAGAACACAAAGTATCCAAGTAGATACAAAGTGTTGTCATCCCTCTTGATTAGCAAGAGAAGAACACAAAGTATCCAAGTAGATACAAAGTGTTATCATTCCTCTTCATTTGCAAGAGAAGAACTCAAGGTATCCAAGAAGATACAAGAGTTGTAGTTGTTAGGTCTTGTAACATTTGTTACACTCTTGATTGTATCATAGCATACATCATGATTATCTTTCTTTTGTGAGAGAGTGAGTCAAGATCATTGTGATCTTAAGAGATAGTGAAGATCTATTGAAGCCATTGGGCTTATGTGATTGATCATGTGGATCAAGGGTAGATCGGGTAGATCGTGGTAGATTGGTGCTAGCTAAGATTAGCACTCGACATCTAGCTTAGTGTCGGAAATAGGATAAGCGACGTGTAAGGTGTAGATCGGGTTGATCGTGGTATATTGGTGCTAGCTAAGATTAGCACTCGACATCTAGCTTAGTGTCGGAAAACAAGTTAAGCGACGTGTACGGTTTTCTCCGCCTGAAGGGAGTTTGTTGATTAGTGAAGTAACTCTCGAGTTGGGTACTCGGGGAGTGGAGTAGGGCGAAGAGGAGCTTCGTGACCGAACCACTATAAACCACCGTGTCCGGTTTGCGCCTTCTTACTTATCTCTTTACTTTCATTTCATTCTTTATCGCTTTGTATTTTCATTGCGTTTTTGCATGTGTGGCTAGTTACTTATGTTATGTTGATTATCTATGTGTCGTGTTTTGATTGTGCATATGTTGTAGTTTACTATATTCATCTCTTGATGCTATATGATCATAGTTGACACTTTTCATATCACATCACACTTGATCGGGAGTTTGATACAAAAGTTTTAAGATTTTAAATGGAAACGTATTCACCCCCCTCTGCGGTTTCCACATCCTCCTTTAACCCTAAAGTTTTTAAATCACTCTTCAAACAGTTTCTTCAGGATTTGTGGATTACTCAGTGTTCTTCTTTCTTGTATAAGTGAGAAAAACACTTCGAATTGTGGAAAAACTTTCAATTCGTACGAATTAGAAAGTTGGAAAAAGTTTCGAAATCACTCAAAAACTTTCGAAATCGCAAAGTTTCGAAATAACCTGAAAGTTTCGAAATCGCAAAGTTTTTAAATAGCAAAGTTTCTAAATCGTAAAGTTTCGAAATCACAGAGAGTTTAGAAATAGGACAGAAGTTTCGAAATAGCTTGAAAAGTTTCGAACTAGGTGAATCTTGACTTAAACTCAACTCCTACTTCGTTGAACCGATCCAAGATCAACTTTATCAAACATAACTTCATCAATGGCAACTCAGCAAGATATTCATGCAGCTAGTGCAGAAAACCGACCTCCCATGCTGTCAAAGGGTCGATACTCATAGTGGGCTAGTCGTATGATGCGCTATCTTAAGAGCAAACCAAACGGAAAACTGCTTATCAATTCTGTTTTGGAAGGACCCTTTAAACCACGACAAGTCCTAGACCCTGGAGATCCTAATGGAACCTTCCCTGTACAACCATTCTACAGAGATCAGACTGAGGCTGAGTACACTGAGGAAGACAGACAACAAATTGCAGCTGATGACCAGGCATTTCATCTCGTCATTCTTGGTCTACCTGAAACGACTTATGCAACTGTGGATAGTGAAGGAAGTACTCATGCAGTATGGGAAAGAGTCAAACGGTTAATGTACGGGACAGACATTGGGAAGCAGAAAATGGAAACACAATTGCTCAAGGAACTACACAAGTTCACTTCCATTCCTGGTGAATCAATAGAATCGTACTATCACAGGTTCTGTAAGATCATGAATGACTTATCCAGACACAACCTCACACAGAAGAACACAACTAACAACACCAAGTTTCTGAATGAGTTACAACCAGAATGGGGAAGATACGTTACCATTGTTTATCAAACAAAGAACTTGCATGAAGTTAACTATGATCAGCTGTACGACTTCTTAAAGTAGAATCAAGCTGAGGCAAATGAAGCCAGGGCCGAATTACTTGCTAAAAAGCATGATTCTCTCGCATTAATTGCTAACACACCAACACATTTTTCAGTGAACACACCATATCAACCATCATCATCTTCCACTCACAACTACATGCAACCACCATACATTCCACAACCAACACCTGTCTACCAACAACAAGTCTACCCACAACAACAACATGTTATTCCACAACAACAATATCCACAATTCCAAGAACCAGAGTTCACTGACAATGATGAATCTACTGCTGCTTTGATAAAAGCATTTTCTTATCTGACAAAGGCATTCCAAGGACGCTATTCTACACCAACAAACAACAACCAAAGGATTTCATCGAACACTCGCAATCAGCAGATTGCTCAGCCGAGTTTCAGTATGGGTCAAGAAGAACCAATGGTTGGAGTTATTAGGAATCAGAAGGGATATGCTACTGGATTTCACATGGGTAATCAGAATATGCAGAATGCAGGACAGTATGCAGGGAATCAGTTGGGCCAGTATGCAGGGATTCAGAGGGGTCAGTATGTTGGGCATCAGACAGTGGGTAATCAGATTGGGAATGTGGCAGCTCCAGTTGTTGGGAATTATGGAAATGTGAATTAGGGTAATCCTATGAAGTGATTCAACTGTCAAGGTGTAGGTCATATTGCAAGGAACTGTCCTACTAAGCCGAAGAAGAAAGATCCAGCGTACTTGAAGAAAGCATTGTTGTTGGTACAAAAGGAACAAGCAGGGTTTCAGTTGAATGCAGAGGAAAATAGTTTTATGGCTCTTATGGGTGACATGGAAGAACGAGAGGACATCGATGCGAACTGTATCTTCATGGCAAATCTTCAGGAGGCTAAGTACGACATGGATTCTGACACACCTCCTGTTTATGACACCAATACATTATCTGAGGTACCATTATTCAATACATGCCATAATAATGATATATTTGATATGTCTCCTCATGAGCAACAGCATTCTAAGACTCCAACACCCACTTATAATACATACCTGGATACACCGAGTAGTAGCAATATTGATTCGGTAACTCCATATATGAATTATAGTGGAGGCTCAGTTTTACAGCATGCTGAGAATGATGAGGAAATACGTGCTCTATTTGAATCATTATTGAACAATTGTAGTACTGAAATTGATAAAGTGAAAAAGGTCAATCACGATGTTAAGGCCGCGAATGAGAAATTCACCGCTGAGCTTGAGAGATACAAGAAAAATGAAAAAAGTTTTCAAATTGACACTAAACGCGAGTCAGGATTTGAAATTGGTTATAAGAAGTTACTTGTTGAATATAGGGAATTGCAAAACAAATTTGATAATCTTCAAATTAGTTCAACGAAAACCATCAACTCTTTAAAACGAGAAATTTATGATTTAACAAACCAACTTTCAAAACAAAAATCAGCTTATACCAATCTTGAAAAAGAACGGGATGAGTTAAAAAAGGACTTTGCAAAGAAAGAAGATAAACTTTTGGATGAAATCATAGAGTCAGAACATATGATCACAAAACTAGAAGCCTTATTGGTTAAAACAGGTCATTCGAGTCAAACAATTCATATGATTACTAATCAAACTGATCCGATTTACCATACGAAACAGAAAATGGCTCTAGGTAACAAAACTCCTTGTAATCTCAATAAAGCTCAAAAAGAACAGAATGTTTTGTACAATGGAAATGTTATTTATACCAAACATGATCCTCCTATTGTTCGTGATTATGTGGAAACAATAGAACTTGCTGAAGAGAGCCAAACCAAAATGAAACAAAAGAATCCAGACCAGAAATCCATTGATTACAACAAACTGAACAAACTTTCTGGAATTACTTTTGTTCCACAAAAACAAACATCTGAGTTTTCCAAAAACCGAGGCTTCTCAAAACTAGTTTCTAAACCATTAGTTGCTTCCAAATCTCTTTCAAAAATGGAACAGATGTCTTCAAACAACACTTTTAACACAAGTGCTGCCAGAGGATTTCTTGATGATATTAAAACCAGAATTGGGCAACTTCAAACGACTTTAGAATCTAAAATGAGACTAACTGAGAACAACTGGAATTCAACGGTTCATTTACACCTGAAAAAGATTCTTGAAAGTGAATTTGCTCCTCAAATTAACAACATTAATGCTTGAGTAATTCATTTTGAAAAAGCATTTTTAACTGAAACAGTTGACTTTGTCAAGGACCTAAAATCCCTAATAAAGAAGGTTAATGAATCTATTGAGCAAATCAATGTTTTCGAAAAGCAGTTTTGTCCACTGATATTATGTCCATTATTTTACAAACATATTCTGTTGAAGATGATGAAAGACTGCGAGCTGAGACCTCGGCAATTGTTTCAAAATATGAAAATGCTCTTGTAAAACTTGAAAAAGAAAATGTGTCATATTTTAAACAAATTGATCAAAAAACCAAGGAATGCAAGTATGACAAACTGTCGTATGAGCGTGCCTTCATGAACATGAAAGAGTAAAATGATCTTTTGAGGGCTCAGTTGGAAAGTCAAAAAGGGAAGGGTGTGGACACCAAGTTTGCAAAACCATCGACTTCGGACAAACCAAATACTTCAAAACCGGTTGTTGAACCAAAAATGTCGATTTCTCAATCTGTTCCAAAAGTCGATGTGAAAAATGATTTGACAAAACCAGTCACTCCAACACCCTTGCCCAAGCAAAATGAAAAAGAAAAGATTGTTGATAAAGGAAAAGCGGTTGTCAAAACACCAAAAGTGATAGCACCTGGACTTTATAGGATTAGTCCCACTATTGTGTCTGCCTCCACATCTAAAACATATGGAACAAACGACAAAAGCATAAAAGATAATCCTAAAGAGTCTAGGCATGCTACAACAACTTCTAAGGACAACAATATAAATCCTAATGCGTGCACCTTACCTTCTACAGGATTAGAAAGCACCTCTAGGAGCAGCAAACTAAAGCCTAGGAGCAATACAAGGAACAATATAGTCTCGCCTGTCTCTAAGAGTAGTTGCATGAATAAAGTTGAAGAAGTAGAAGAACATCCTAGGAATTTATCGCTTTGTAATAAGAGACATATTTCATCTGAATGTAATGTCGAAAGTACTGTTTCTAATGCATGTAATGACTCTGTTTGTTTAATGTGCAAGAAATGTTTATCTAATGATGTTTGTGATGATTATGTTTCTAAAACTGTGATTGTTACGCCTGAATAGAAGAACGTTCCAAAAGGAACTAATGCTAGATCTAGATCTACAGAAAGATTAGTTGCACGCTTTAGGTCAACCACTAGTAGTCAAAAGTCTAGGAACTATCTTAAGTATTGTGTATCGAAACCAACGGGTAGGGAGTTCATACTCCAGAATGGAAAATTGAAAGCTGTTCAACTTAAACCAGTATAAACTTTCTATGAGTGTGATACGGATTTTACTCCTAACCCCATGGAACCAAATTCAAAACGGTTTTCGAATAAAAACTCTTCTATTCTTCGCAGGTTATCAAAATATGTCTTTGGATCTTCGACTCGGGTTGCTCCAAGTACATGACCGGGAATCTAAAGCTGCTGATCAATTTCGTCTGGAAATTCATGGGAACTGCACTCTTTGGAAATGATCATGTAGCAGCTATTATGGGTTATGGAGATCTTCAGTTTGGGAATTATTTGATCACTCGAGTTTACCACGTTGAAGGGTTGGAACACAACTTGTTTTCAGTTGGGCAGTTTTGTGATACAGATTTAGAAGTTGCATTTAGGAGAAACACGTGCTTTGTTAGAAATTTGGTTGGCGATGATCTCTTAACTGGGAATCGTGGCACCAACCTATATGCTATCGACATCAACCAAATGGCCTCTTCATCACCAATTTGTCTTATGACAAGAGCATGCGGAACAAAGTCCTAGCTGTGGCATAGAAGATTATCCCATCTCAATTTTGACACCACCAACAAATTAGCCAAATACAACATTTTCAACGGACTCCCTAAGTTCAAGTACACCAAGGATCACTTATGCCCATCATGCGAACAAGGAAAACGCAAAAGGACATCATATAAACCCAAAACCGTACCTAGTTCGAAAGCACGGTTACATATGTTGCACATGGACTTATGTGGCCCAATGAGAGTTGAAAGCATAAATGGGAAGAGGTATATTCTTGTTATCGTCGATGATTATTCAAGATATACATGGGTAAAGTTTCTGAGATCAAAAGACGAAGCACCAGGCATCATCATCACCTTTCTGAAGCGTATTCAAGTTCTACTTCAAGCTCCAGTAAGGATTGTAAGAACAGACAATGGCACAGAATTCACAAATCAGGAGTTAAGAACTTACTTTGAAGATACTGGAATCACTCATCAGACTTCAATTGTCAAAACTCCACAGCATAATGGGGTAGTTGAAAGAAGAAATCGAACTCTTGTAGAAGTTGCTTGCACAATGCTAATTTATTCTAGTGCACCGTTATTCTTATGGGCTGATGCTGTTGACACTGCTTGTTTTACTCAAAATCGTTCCCTAATCCATCCAAGATTCAATAAAACACCATATGAGCTAGTGAACAATCAGAAACCTGATATCTCTTACCTTAACGTGTTTAGTGCTTTGTGCTATCCAACGAACGACAGAGAAGATCTAGGGAAGCTGAAAGCTAAGGGTGATATTGGAATCTTCATTAGATACTCAGAAAACTCGAGGGCATTTCGGGTGTATAATAGAAGAACAAAAAGGATAATGGGGACGATGAATGTGAAGTTTGACGAGATTTCACAAATGGCTTCTGAGAGACTCGCTTTAGAACCCGCGCTTAATCCAATGGCTTATAATCAAAATAGATTAGGACCCGCACCATACCCGCAGACTTCTGGACACTTTATTTCAGGACTCGTACCTCAAGGAGCTCAATCAACAACCACTGACAAACCTTCAGAACAAGAACTGGAAAATTTCTTCGAGTTAACGTTTGATGAATACTATGGTGGAACTTCGACAAATGCATCATAACAACATTCCGCTGCACACGCTCAAAACCATCAACCACCACCACCACCACAAGATGCATCTACTACAATCGAAGCTGATGCACCAACTCCCTCGATCTCATCTACATCTACTCCAGAAACTCGAATTCTTGAAATTGTTCTACCAAGAGTTGATGAGAAAAACCATAACACACCATCTCAAGAAGAAACAGCACAGAACCAAAACGATGGTATGTTAGAAAAAGAAGTATTCGAAAACCCGTTTGCTACGGACTCTGTTGAATCATCTTCAAGGTTAAAAGAACCATCTAACACACATACGTTAAACCCAAGGTACCCTTCTACACTCCAATGGACTAAAGACCATCCAATTGAAAATTTTATTGGTGAACCTTCAAGGCCAGTTCAGACGAGAAGACAACTTGCCACAGACCCCGAAATGTGCATTTACATTTGCTCTATAAGCCTTAAAGAACCAAAGAACGTTCGGGAAGCGATAGCAGAAAATGCATGGATAGAAGCGATGCAGGAGAAACTTCTTCAATACCAGTTACATGACAGTTGGGAACTTGTTCCACGACCACTTGACAAACTTGTTATTGATCTCAAATGGTTATGGAAGAACAAAAAGGATGAAGAAATGACTGTAATTCACAACAAAGCTCGTCTCGTGGCTAAAGGATTCAGACAGGAAGAAGGGATAGATTTCGAAGAATCATTCGCACCAGTAGCAAGACTTGAAGAAGTCAAGATTTTCTTAGCCTATGCAGCTCACAAGAACATCACAGTATATCAGATGGACATCAAGACTGCGTTCTTGAATGGAACTCTGAAAGAAGAAGTGTATGTGAGTCAACGAGAAGGATTCATTGACAAGGAACATCCATACTACGTCTACAAGCTTAAGAAAGCCATTTATGGTTTAAAACAAGCTCCAAGAGCGTGGTAAGACGAACTATCATCTTTTCTGATAAAAAACAATTTCACCAAAGGAACTATTGATACTACCTTGTTTATAAGGAAATACAAAGATGACATTTTGATTGTTCAGATTTATGTGGACGACATTATCTTTGGGTCCACTAATCCGAATCATTCAAAATATTTTGAAAATCTCATGAAAAGAAAATTTGAAACGTCTATGATCGGGGAACTAAAATTCTTTCTTGGTTTACAAATACATCAATCCCCTCGTGGTATTTTTATTAATCAAGCTAAATATACAATTGAGATTTAAAAAAAACATGGTATGGAAAATTGTCACTCTGTTGGTACACCAATGGTCACTTCACCAAAAATCGGTGCTGATTTATTTGGGAAACCCATCGATCCGAAGAAATATTGGAGCATGATTGGTTCTCACATGTACCTTACTGCTAGTCGACCCGATATTCATTTTGATGTTTGATTATTAGCACGGTTTCAGGAAAGGCCAAACGAACTTCACCTCCAAGAGGTTAAATGCATCTTTCGGTACCTACGAAGAACCATTAACATGGGACATTGGTATCCAAAGGATTCAGTGTTTAAACTAATAGCATTTTTAGATACGGATCACGCAGGGTGCCAAGTTACAAAAAAAAGTACATCAGGAGGAGCATAATTTTTGGGTGAAAAGTTAGTAGGCTGGTTATCAAGGAAACAAGACTGTACTGCATTATCAACCGCAGAAGCCGAGTATGTGTCTCTATCTGCGTGTTGTACCCAAGTTCTATGGATGAGGACACAACTCACATATTATGGCTTTACATTCGATAAAATACCTTTGTATTGTGACTCAAAAAGTGCCATAGCCATCTCGTGCAATCCAGTTCAACACTCGAAGACCAAGCATATTAGAGTCCGCTATCACTTCATAAAAGAGCATGTAGAAGAGGGTACTGTTGAATTATTTTTCGTGAAGACGGATTACCAACTCGCCGATCTATTTACTAAAGCCCTTCCAAAAGAAAGGTTTGACGATTTAGTTCGAGGAATTGGCATGCGAAGCCTAACTCCTGAGGAGCTAAAACGTCTTCTTGAATCTTCTTGAGAATATCTTTCAACAAGCTTCGCTGTAAATATTTTTTGAAAAACAAAATACAAAATTTGTAAAACCAACAAAATCAAAATACAAAAATAGAAAATTTTAAAAAATCCAAAAACAATAGAAAATTTTCAAAATACAAAAACAATATAAAATCGAAAAATGAAAAAATATTCTTCTCACGACATGTCTCTCGTATAATCGATATTCTGGACGTATCTAGAAATTTCATTCAACAATGATACGGACATGTACAGATGCTTGAGCGAGAGTTCACTATAATGTTTTCTAAAACATGTCGTTTCTCAAATTTTCTCAAAAATATGGCTTTCGTATACTTCAGTATGAAACCCGGACTTTAATAATGACTTCTGATTATTTCAAATCGGGAGTCGTATGTTCAAAAGATGAAATCATTTTTAAAAGTTCGAGTATAAACAAACGAAAAGATTTCAAATTGTAAAACCCTAAAATTACCACAATCTGAAATGACCAAAATACCCTCTAAATTTGAAATTTTGAGAACTTATAAAATACGCTACAAATTAAAACTTGAGTTATATATCGTGTTATGACTCGAAACCACACAATATGAACTTATAACCTAAAGTAAAATACGAAGTGATACCAAGACTCTATGATTAACATATGACACGTTTAATAAGTTCCCTATAGGCCAAAATTAATTAAAATTATGTACACAACTTAATATTTACTAAGGTTTATCACACGACCATACAAGTCACAAGAGGTCCGACTTTCATTTAGAAATTTGTTCACAATCTCATTGTAAATATGACAAGTAAATTATGACCAATTATGTTACAAATTTTCTGTTACGTCAAAACCATATTAAAACATTTGAATTCCGCAATATGCGTCCTTCATACTTACGTCACTATAATTTTGTAAGGCAAGATCATTTAAATAAACAAACATGGAAACAGTTATCAAATATCTTTATATGTCCACATATCTCGCCATAATCTCCTCCCCAAATCATGCACGTGAATTACCTTTTTCTTTGCACACGTTTTGGACAGAATATATCCTATCTTTGTACATATTCACACGCTCCATCCTATTATTAAACATATCTGCTTGTCCTTTCCTCCCCATACCGAAATAAAAATAAAACCTAAACAAGCCCATTCGTTGCTGCCAAGATGGAAGAGATGAAGACTAGAAGCCGTGGCGATCAAGCGCTATGACAAGGGCTTGGCGATTTTTGTGTTGTTGATCCAAGTATCGTCCATGTTCCTTTGACTCTCTTTGATTCGGCATTGAGGTAATTCAAATCTGATCGTATGTTGCTGCTTCTTCATAATGTTAACATGAGTCATTGTGGTCATTTGAATACACACATAAAAATTTAACGCCACATAACAAGGGATTAGAGTCTCGTAACCAATGTTGTCGAATTTGGATTTCCTCTTTCTTGTGATCCACCCTTTGTTTCGAACCCTAACTCTATCGTAAACACTTAATGGCAATCATTAATCACTCATCAATATGGCGTAAAGATAGAAACCATAGTCGTGATGTCTAACAAGGGTTGTTAGGGTTTAACGAGAAGGTGGTTTGGCTATGATTTTTGTGTGGGACTTTTCGTTACATGTTTTCCTCTCATGTCGACCTTGTGCTAAAAATATTTGGACGTGGCGTGTGTTTGTTTTGGTGTCGTGATGAGTTAAACGTAACATGTTACTACAACAGATAGAGTGAAGCTTTATTATGCTTTGTTGGCTGCTCGTTAAACCAACCCATCGCACCACTCCTATTTTGCCTCGCCAAACCTCCCACAAACTCCTATATTGGTCTCGTCATAGTGGGTCGCGGTACGAGTCTCTTACCGATATGTTATGGGGTAACCCAACGTTACTTTAAATAAATGTGATTCGTATATGTTTTGCGTTCCGGGTTCGATATCGGGAATCGATATTACATAGGTGTTGAACGATATACAAGTAAAAGAAGAATTGCATGCATAGTATACGTAGGAGATTAGTAAATAATCTGTGATTCATATAAAAGTTAGAACTTTTATTGTTTTTCACATTTTAACCTTAATCTTTGGAAAATGACACTTTAAACCCTAATCTTTGGATATTGTCACAATAAACCTTAATTTTGATATTTAACATGTTAAACCTTAAACTATGATAAGTTGTCACATTTATCCTTAATTTGATTAATTATTAACCCTAAAGTTACTAATTCAGGAAAGTTACTTAATTCAGGAAACTTACTAAAAATAGAATGTTTCTAAAAATAAAAAGAAACCTAAAATGTGTAATCTGATTAAAATAAGATTTTTAAATAATAAAACGATCATTAATTCGTGTAGATTCGCTGAAGAAGGAGTAACTCCTGATCCTTGTGTCTTATGATATGGTTTCAATTGCGGTTTAAGGTACAGATATTCTACCCTTTTTCAGTAAGGGTGCTTTCGTTCTCATGACTTTCTTGATCTTGATTCATTAGGATTCCCTAAGCCATTGCTATGTTCCCTTATACTTTGATTCGTTCTTCATGATTCATTTGACTTTGATATTTGATATGATCCCTTGTTATGAACCTTAATGATGAACCTTTGGCATCTGAACTTTGATATGAACCTTTGCTTTGAACCTTTAATATGAACCTTCGACATTTGGACTTTGATCATGACTTTGATGACTTAGACATTTGACCTTTGATATGATATGACCTTTGACCCTTCAGTTTGATACCCGAGCCAAGTTCGTTTCCTAGCCATGAAGGTAACATGGCCGTGTCATTGATGCACCAATGGCATGACTCTAGTGTGGTTGAGTGATGTTCCACACCGTCCCATTTTGTTATGATATGTGCACACTATATTTATTATGGCCAATATGATTGTTCGGGGGCATATGGATGCATCCTAGGTTCGGTTCGTATTTAGTGGATTTAACATGATATGATATTATATGATTAGTTCGGTGATTGATGCATGGGTGCAATCCACGTCTTTCACAAGTTCGGGAGCTAGCTATTCCATGGTTACTATATTTGTTTTGTTTGGGCTCGTGGTGGATTACTGACCCTTTCTTACTTTAATTCCATTTGTTTATACCTTATGCTTTTCCCCAATGCACCATACTATATATGTTCGTTCATTTGCTTTTAATTTTGTTTATACATATCTGTTCACTGGGCTTTTTAAGCTCAGCCGCATTTCTTTCCTGCGGCAGGTTTTAGTTTGGAAGCTGGGTTATGGGTGGAGAGTACCTTGGACTTAGAAGACTATCCTGGATTTAGAGATGACTAGAAGAGATTTACATTTCAGACTTAGTATTTTGTTATTGTTCTCATTTGTAACCTTGTACTTCAGATTTTTCCTTTGTAACCTTTGGAATTCAATTGTATTATATGAGATGTATGCTTGTGTTTGCTTTGATATGTCACCATAACGTAATACTTCTACCCTTATCGGGTTGGGGTGTTACACAAACATAAACTCGTTTCTCAAACATAATTCTTGAGCACCTCTTCAAGATTTTTCCAAATATTTTTCAAGATCTTTCACATTAGTGCTCAAGATAGCTCCCTCCAAACCATTAATTGATTTTAACATTCCTGTATGAACTATGCTTTTCATTAAGGGGGAGTTTAAAAACAAAAAATGTTCCAATTTCATGCAAAACAAATCCGTCTATCTCTCCAAAAGTTTTTCCATTAATCAGTTGATATAAAAAATATCACGAATATGCAATTTTTGAGGGGGAGAAGATGTGATTAAAATGTGATCAAACTGTTTAAAGATTTTGGTTGAATCTCTAAAGAGCTCGACTCATAAACAACCAACGAATTGACGAAGCTTAAATGTCAGTAATCGAAAAGACTTGTCCTGGACGGGTAATAATTTCAAGCTAGTCTAACTAGTGATGTAAGTGTGTCTCGAATAGGACTTGTGTAACACCCCCAAATTACCGCAACAGAACGATAGTGTCAAGGGGGTATTACTTCATAATATAGAAAAAGGTATAGAAAACGAATTCTAAATGAGACGTTTTGAAAAGTTACCATTTGAATTATTTAAATCAGAGTTAAAACAAGAAATCCAAAGTATAAGGTTACATAGATGTTTTTAAGATGTAACGAATGGTAAAAAGATAAAGGTATAAGTCTCCAAATATGCAAATGACTCTAAGATCCATACATCCACTATCGCCTTATTAACCTGAGATAAACATGCTAAAAAGTGTCAACCAACGATTGGTGAGTTCATAGAGTTTAGTTTAATAGTAAAGCATTGAATAAAGATTTCACAGCAAAAGCATTGTAAATCCACTCAGTCCCAAGCCCCACCCATACAAGACTTGCAACCTGTGTGTTTACAACACACTGCTAACGTATGAGTAGAATAGATGTGTATACGATTACTTAAATAAAATCACACGATAGAGCATTATGCATAAACTACACATAGTGGGAGCCTCTTCCCAAAGATTACTGGGTGCCAATTTCTAAAGAATACTGGGTGCCAATTCCCAAAGAATATTGGGTGCCACTTCCCAAAGACAAGTATAAATGCGCATCGTATCATAAAAGTATAAATGTTTGAGTACTTGTATCACAATGCAAATTATGTATTTGATAAACGAGTAAAGTGTTTCTAAGCATGTATCTCCCCCAAATAGTTTAGAATGAATATAAAAGAGTAAGAGTGGGGCTATTGTAGGATCTAGGCCTCCTTGATAGATCTTTGAGCCTTTGTGGATCAGTAGAATGCCTATGTAATCACAAGCACGCTACAAGAGAATCTATGGAAATAAACTAATGAAGAAGAAGAAGTAACTATATAGACTTTGATCCTCTATGCATCTTTTATTAACTAATAATGTTTTCAATCGAATTACAAAACTCATAGCCGCATGTTTCTTTTATACTACAAGAAACCCTAATGCAACATTACTAAGAAAACGTGTAAAGAGATATACACTATCTCTTCCTAAATTAACTCTAACAAACTTTCTAAACTTACGGTATTACCCGTAGCAATAACAACTAACAACAGAAACAAACTAACACTACCAGCAGGAACCATACCAGCAGGAACTACATACCTGCCAGCAGGAACCAATACTACTACCAGCAGCAATGAAATAAATATTATTCTAATAATTCCTAACAATCTTCCCCTAAACTTGAATTTGACTTTGTTAACTTTAAGTTTCTTGATAGATCTTGGAGGTCCAGGGATAGAGGATTGAAGCAGCAGCATCAGAAAGTAACCAGCAGCAACATCATCTGTAAGCACAAACTGCCAGCAGCAAGCTCTATGTATCAGCAGCAACAGAAAAACACATTATTTTTAGCTGGTCACCATCTGAAAGGCAATGTACTTGATCTTCACAGCAACCATGACTTATTGTACATCAAATCTGTGAAGTTTCATACTATTCTCATCACTTCCAGGTGTGTAAACTCCTGTGAGAGGTGAATCATTGAAAATTAATGGATTTGATGTCTCTTTACCAATAGCCATCACTACTGGAGTAGCCAATGTTTTGGTGTGTAAGACCATGGTACATTGATAACCATATGATTTTTAGTAAATCATCAACTATAAACGGATTTGATTTGTCTTTACCAAAGCCGTACCCTTTTGGACTAGCCAATTCTTTGGGTTAAGATAACCTTGGTGAATTGATTACCAAATATGGTTTTCCACTGCCTTTACCACATGCCATATACATGTGGGCTAGCCAATTCTTTGGAAACCCCAAAGGGTAAAATCCATGGTGAATTGAAAACCATTCAACTCTCAGTAATGAAACATCGGTGAGTTGAATACCCTATAGTTTTGAGCAAACTATTAAAGCTGTCAACGGATTTGATAATCACACCAGAGCCGTACCCTCATGGTGAGTCAACTCTTTCTTGTCTGTGAGACATGGTGAGTTGATTACCATTTGTTGAGTGGTAAGAAACCAACACTGTACCTGCAAATGGTGTATGCCAACAGCGAAAAAGATACAAGTTATTTTGTTTTGTTTTTTTTTTTTTTTTTAACTAATAAGAAAATAAAATAAACATAAAGAAAATGAAAAAGAAAAAAAAATGTACAACAATAATTTTTTTTTTAATTATTTATTATTTTTTTTTATCAAGAGCAGCAGAATCCGAAGCAACTAGCAGAAATGGTGTTACCAGCAGGAACTGGAACACTGCCAGCAGAAACCGAACCACTACCAGCAGAAACAATTCAAGCGTAGCAGCAGCAACAAAGTGCAACAGCAGAAAAATTAATGCAGCAGCAGAATCAAACTAGCGTAGCAGCAGTATCTTTGTGTCTCAGCAGCAGAATAAAATTCTTCGAACAGAATGAATAAAATGCCAAGCCCCATTTTGAGCCCACGTGATCACACTGATCAAAACCCATAACCAAAATCACTAGTCGACAAATAGATCAAACTGCTCCAATGAATTCGACCACTGCTTCAAATCCTTAAATCATCTACTAACCCCACTTAAAGTCAAACATATGAATTTGAATAAAATAATAGCATCAGTAGCACCAATACGAATTCAATCATATGAATTTAGTCCCACAATCCAGAAGACGACAAAACTTCAATCACAGTCGAATCACATATTGACCACACACTTCCACATGCGACAAACAAACAAGCAGCCCCACACAATAAGCTATTGACTAATATAATATTCAACAGCAGCAACCACTCACTTAATAATTGGAAGCGACAAATTCAACAGCATGATAGTTAGCACAAAATATACAACAATAAGCCTCCCCTTAGGCTTATGCCTCCCCTTAAATCCAGCAATTATGTCTCCAAGAACAACCTGCTGAGGACTTAACAGCAGTTTCCCATCTTTCTTCCCCCCTTTTGCATTGAGTCAAAATAAACAGGCCTAAAATCATTTTGAAAGTAAGTGCTTGTAGGTCTGTAAAAAGGTCTAGCAGCATTTCTTTTCCAACCAGCAGGATTGGGATTACCAGCTAGAACTGGTTTTCCTGCAGGAAATCGCTTACCAGCCGGAAAAGCAACTCTACCAGAGCTCATTTTAGCTTCTTGAGGAACATATGGGGGAATATTATCTACATTGTTCCATAATGGCCTAGATTGTTGTTGTCCAGCACACATACCCACCTTTTTCTCATAAAAGTCACAATCTTTGATAAGATGAGCATAGCTACCACACACAAAACAAGATTTCTATCTAAAAGATTTATTCTTAACATGACTTCTCTTATTACACACAAAATTATCAAAACCAAAACTAGAACTAGAATTGTTTTTAACACAATGAAAAGAAAGATCATCAAAAGAAGCTGTCTTTGAATTGGATTCATCAAGAGCTACTTTTGAGGAGAAGTCATCAGACTTGGGTGTGGTTGACTTGTCACTTGAATCACATGAGGCAAAGTCATTGGTCTTGGGTTCTGAGGACTTGTCACTGTTAGAACAAGAGACAAAGTCATTAGATCCACAATCAAGGTCAGGTAAGTCATTTGACTTTTTTCCATATGTCATTTGTGATTCATCAAAGTCTGTGTCAAGGTCTGAGTGGATAGGGGTAGGCTTAAACACTCCTCTTATAGGTGGAGGAACAACATGCATTTCTCCTTCTCTGACATACTTAACAGGAGTTTGATAGTTTACAGGCTCAGGGTCAAAATGGCTTGGCTCATTAGGGTCATATACTTCATCTGGCCCTATATAGTCTCCATATCCCAACCCAAGTTTAGACCTCACAGACATAGAACTATCAATTAACTTGTGTAGGTTTCTAGGTGATTCATTCCATTTATTCAGCCTAGCCACCTCACTATCTAACTTAGCCTGCAAATCCTGTTTCTCTAAAATCACCTTAGCATTTTCTCTTTCAGAATGTTTTAATAAATTAGTAGTATTTACTAAATCTCTTTCTAACACCCTAATTTTCTCTTCGTATGCTAACTGATTTGATTGGTACCAAGCTTTTTGTTTTAATAAAGTTTTAAGAGCTTTTTCATAAGCTTGAACTTTAACAAACAATTCTTTATATTGAGGCTCTATGTCATCAAACTCTTTCTTAAGGATAGAGTACATTTCATGAAAGCCAAAAGGACAATTTTGTACCTGAGATGAACATCCCATTAAGGCAAATTCTTCCACATTATCCTTTGCTTCATCAACCATATTGACTGTTTGATTGACGCTTTCTTTATCAGCTTCATCATTTCCAGTCCAATGTACCATAGAATCAAAAGGTAGCAAGGCTTTAATCTTCATGGCCCACATTTCATATTTATCTTCTGATGAAGACATTGTGTAAGTGTTCAAGAGATTTGCTTAGAGAAGTTCTCTTCTTCTACAGAGATCCTCACCAGGATCTGATACCACTTGTTGGATCGCCTTTCACAGGAGTTTACACACCTGGAAGTGATGAGACATCAAATCCATTAATTTTCAATGATTCACCTCTCACAGGAGTTTACACATGTGGAAGTGATGAGAACAGTATGAAACTTCACAGATTTGATGTACAATAAGTCATGGTTGTTGTGAAGATCAAGTACATTGCCTTTCAGATGGTGACCAGCTAAAAATAATGTGTTTTCCTGTTGTTACTGATACATAGAGCTTGCTGCTGGCAGTTTGTGCTTACAGATGATGTTACTGCTGGTTACTTTCTGATGCTGCTGCTTCAATCCTTTATCCCTAGACCTCCAAGATCTATCAAGAAACTTGAAGTTAACAAAGTCAAATTCAAGTTTAGGGGAGGATTTTTAGGAATTATTAGAATAATATTTATTTCATTGCTGCTGGTAGTAGTATTGGTTCCTGCTGGCAGGTATGTAGTTCCTACTGGTAGTGTTAGTTTGTTTCTGTTGTTAGTTATTATTGCTGCGGGTAATACCGTAAGTTTAGAAAGTTTGTTAGAGTTAATTTAGGAAGAGATAGTGTATATCTCTTTACACGTTTTCTTAGTAATGCTGCATTAGGGTTTCTTGTAGTATAAAAGAAACATGCGGCTATGAGTTTTGTAATTCGATTGAAAACATTATTAGTTAATAAAAGATCCATAGAGGATCAAAGTCTATATAGTTACTTCTTCTTCTTTATTAGTTTATTTCCAGAGATTCTCTTGTAGCGTGCTTGTGATTACATAGGCATTCTACCGATACAAAAAGGCTCAAAGATCTATCAAGGAGGCCTAGATCCTACAGCTATGACTCACCTTAGCTGTAAAAGTCAAGGTAATGTTATGTCAAATGTAACACGGGAACGGCTCCAACACACGACCTGAATAATAGGGAAGTCTGAGATTTTGATGGTTTAAGATTGACATGATGTGAATAGTGATTGTGGAAAGATATCGGATAACGAATTTGTTCGTGATGAGAATGAATTGATATGCTTAAAATGCTTAAAGTTCAAAAATAATATTATATATAATATTATCATGTTTTTATGTTTATTGATTCCGTAATTATCGTCTCTTCGAAATTTGGTGGATGATAAGTTATGTTTATTCGTTAAAAGTTACGTTATATAAATATAAACGTAGCGTTTGTTATATAAATCGTACGATCTGTAAAAGGGATTTTAAGAATGAAATTGTATAAAACATAAGTGAGATTATAAGTAAAATCAAGTTACTGTATGGTCCTTGTAGTTATAGGAAATTTTCACTTTTAACCCTAATGGTGAAACATTTGCACTGTTAGTCCTTCGTTAGAAAATATTTACATATTTAGTCCAAAATGTTCAAATGTGACATTTTATGGTTTCTATTTACTGTTTTAACCCTTCCTACCAATGATTTATAAAAATGACAGTTTAGCAACTATTTATCCGAAAGTTACAATTTTAAAACTAATAGTAAAATGTTTTGCATTTCAAGTCCAAAAGTTACAAAACTTATACAAATAAATTTCCGAGGGTTTTATAAGCTTCATACAGCTTATTCAAGTTCATAAAAACTGCTTATTCAATAAAAGAGCTTATTTATAGTTTATTGGACTTTAACGTGTCAAATACAAAGCCCAATAAGCGTTTACGCTCTGGGGGGTTTCAAATGAGTTTGGGCCTGGTTTTGGGCTTATTTTAGGGTCCTGAAAATATATTCAAACTGCTTATATCATATGCTTATCGTGATTGCTTATTGGGTTCTTAATGGGCTAAAAGCCCACTCGTATATATTTAGTTAATTAAAAACTGGTTCGAATGGTGATTTAGTTTGAGGTTCAATAAGGTCTTTTAATAGCTTATCATGTGAGCTTATTTGGACAGCTTATTAGTAGGGCTTATGGAAAAATAGTTCGGGCATTTTAATCCATATGTTACGTGTAAAAATACGATTTAATGGGTCCTTTTCCTAGTCAAATGAACAAGTCCAAAAATAAGTAAATAACGTATAATACGTTCGATAAACAAGGTGAGTTCAAAAAGAGTCTCGATAAATGTTCATATGATGATATAAGCGTCGAGTGATTATAGAAATTAATTCTCTAGCCACCCATCAAACAAGAGGTCGAATATGAACAAGAATAAATAACGAATGCTTGTAAATATTAATAGAAAGCTAGGTGATGATGTCGTATGAGATAAAATTATGCATGAACGAATGAAAAATCATAAGTATGGGAAATGAGTGTGAATGACTTACAACGCCTAGAATAGTGGTGAGGAACTCGTTGATTTGAACTAGGAAATGGATGATATGCACGTTACACGCTAATCAAGAATGTTCTAGACAAAGAGATCAAGTTAAAGAAAATTAGTTACGTCAAAGTCAACGAGCTAATCAAGAAGTAAAGAACAAGTTCATGAATCAATTTGTAACACCCGGTAATTTTTCAAACTATTTTATACTAGCCAAATATTTATTTTTGCATCACCTTAGTAGTTGAACTTTTTCTGAATTTATTTGAGCCTGAGAAACGTAAGATATCTTGAGAATGTGAACCTTAGTCCCGTATTACGTCAGCACAACCTAGAAAACGCGAAACGAATCGAAATTGCCAAATAAATTGATTTTTGGAAAGTTATGCATATTTATACTCGTTTTTATCAGAAAAATTATTTTGGAAACAGTGGCGCAAGTTTCATAATTTTTTGAGCCCGTTTGGTACTTTGAATGGACCCCACAAGGAATAAAGTAAAAGTATTACCCCTTTGGCAGAATATACCCCTCAGCCCAATAATTACCCCACACCCCCTAAACTTTGCACTTGTCCAGGTTAGGCCCCTCCAGGGGTATAAAAGACCGGATTTTTATTATTATTATTAAAACACACACATACACTCTCAATATTCTCTCGCTTCTCTCTCTTTCTTCTCCAGCTATAACTACGGCCACCACCACCGTCCGGCAAACTCCGCCGCCAGAAAAAAATTTTGGCAAACTAAATTTTTCACACCATTCGATAGATCAGCTATTTCTCCTCCTTTCTAGAAACTTTCAGCTCCGTCCGAGAAGCATAACACCGCCAAACGCCACCACCGCCACACTGTCCACCGCCGATCTTTCAACAGGAGCTTCCCCACCACCCTCTCTCTCTCTTATAAGGTAACCCGCGCGCCCTGTTTTTACGTATTTTTTATTTTTAACGAAACCCTAATTTCGTAATTCGTTTTTATTCAATAAAACATTGTAAAACCTTTTCGATAAAATATAAATCGTGTGGATCTAAACTATTAACGCCATGTAAACACTGACTCAGTCCGAGTCAGGTAACTCACTGAGTCAACTCGTGTTGACTCAGGGTAAATCGTATATAATCGTATCTATTTTAATCCTTTTATTATTTACTCATTAATTCTATTTCTTTCTGATTTTATTTCGACTGTTGTAGCATCGGATTGGGTTAAGACCGAGCTGATCCTAGTGGGAGAAGCCGAGGAGCCATGAGCTCGTAGGATGCTTTAACCGTGACTCATTGAGTCACGGCAACTTGGATAGACTTTGAATTAGGGATGGACCTTTTTATTTTGTTATCAGTTTATTATTCATTATTTTATTCATTTTATTTCAATTTCTATTTATTTTATTCATTTCAGTTCGATCTGGTTGTATTAATTTTATTCTCTTCGATTTGGTGTTTAGATTTGTTGGATTTCTAGTTGTTGTGAGTTGAGTTGATATCAGTTTAGATATAAGCGAGGCAGTGGTAGTGTTGGTATTGAAGTAGGGTTGTTTGTTTATACTGTGGGTTGGATATTTTTGGTTAATGGTGAGACAGTGTTGACTGGTTAGAATTTGGATCATTTTGGACTGGATATGCAGTGTTAGGATAAAAACTGATTTTGCAACTTGTGGTTATATGGTTGTGTTGTTGATTACCAGTGAGCCTTTGGCTTGGATTGGCAAAATCCGTGACTCAAATGAGTCATGGCATAACCAAGATTTCTATATTAACATAAGACATTTTGGATTTTGGGATTACTTTGTGTTGTATTGTGGTAAAACATAGTAGCCTTTTGGCACATATCGGCTCGAGCCGTGACTCAAATGAGTCAGGGCATAGCCACAATAAAAACTTGACACACAAATATATATATATATATATATATATATATATATATATATATATATATATATATATATATATATATATATATATATATATATTTGACTCAAAACGGAAAATGTAAAAATTTGTAATAACATTTGAATTTGGTTTGGCTTATAGCCAAAAACCAAAGCCTTTGGCTCGAATAGACTGAGTCACGACAATTGTCTAATGGTTTATAAACCCATGTATCTGATTAACTACTAATAACTTGGACCCGAAGGCCCAATATAAGCCCAACATGTGTGAGTTGAGTATTGGGACGAAGCCCAATACCTTTGAGTCTTATATTTCTTTTATTATTATTTTGATGATTTATTTATTATTTCTTTTTCGTTTTGCGATATATTGTTTTGGTTAATTATTTTTGTAAAACATAATCGATATAGACTATAAGTCTAATAACTAATGTATACTCGTATGATATCGATCGATTAGATATATTAAACTTATAAACGTAGTAATAAAAACATGTAATCAAAAGTCATAACGACTTGGATATGTCTTATAAACGGGCGCGTCATGCCCAAATTTCGGTAACATCTTTTATAATTTAATCATTTACAAATACACTGATAATTTATAAACCTTGTCGATATTTATATAATTTCTGATTGTTCTTCTTTATTATTCTTTTCTTCCTTTTAATTCCTCTTTTCACTTTTCGCTATTCTTTCTTCATATCCGTTCATGTTTGCCGACTTTTATCATTCTAACGTCTCGTATCCACACGCGTCTAAAATTTTATTTAAACTCGAAACGCCATTGAAATAAAACATTTTCATTTTCAAATACAAGTATTGTTTTAGAAATCACTTTAAGGTTGTTGCTGAGACATATCATTCATATATTAGGTTGTGCCGAGGTTCACTTTCCGTATTGTCTCACTTGATCAGATTGCGATATCTCATTTCTCTGCTACTAAGGTGTGATTCATAGCCCCACTTTTACATTTTTAAATTGTTTATAAACTCGTAGGGGGGGGGGAGATACATGCTACTTACTATTTTCTAAGCACAATTGTTTATTGGTATGCTATTCCTGACTGACGCTATAAATGCTAAGTACCTTCCTTGCCAAATGCAAGTCCCTCAATCATGAACCATTAATCACTTACGGGTGAGCGCGATTATAGTTTATAGGCCTATAGGATTTGACCATCCCGCCATGTTGACTAAGGTCGGTCAGCATGTGATGTACTATAATTGAGTTACTAGGTATCTGGCAAAATACCTACTTTGGGGGCAACTATTATGATTATGAAATTCCGCGGTTACTGTCAACTTACGCCAGAGTTTCTAGTGCCGGTTAACGCTTTGTGTGTCATGAGCTTAGCAATCCTGATTGATTATGTGACGCTTACCTGATATTTTCATTTGTTGCTTATATCTTCCAGACTAAAATTCTTGTGCTCAACTATTATTTACTAAGCCTATGGATTTCACTCAACTTTTGTGTTGACTTTTTAGTATGTTTATCTCAGGTAATTGATGTATGAAGTATGCACGAGGAATGGCTGAAGGTTGAGGATGGCTATCTTTGGGCTATGTTTCTTGCCCCTATTATCTTTTCATATAAAATATCTTCTAAACTATGTCTTAAATTCCGCTGCAAACTACTTTTTATTCCTCTGCAAACTATCTTATTTTCCGCTGCTATGTGTGTTATGAGTCCTGTGAACTATGAATATTAAACTTTGTAACAGAATGGTATGTTATTTAAAAATGTCTTGTTATGAGATCGTTTATCTATGATTGTGACTGTTTTACACCTCGAGTGGCACCTCAAGCTCAGTTCCGCTGCCATATCCCGAGTTGGGGTGTTACAGAATCGTATCATAGCCACCGTTTATAGAGAACGAGATCATACTCGACTATAAACATTTTTCGTATGAGTCAAAACATTTTTTTTTCGAAATCGATAGCCATCAGCCCTCCGTGCCACTTCTCTCGTAAGTGCTTTACTTAAACTTTTATGTATATACGCTCTGCATTATCATATGTTTGAATATTTCCACTACTATTTCATTTCATATGAAATTATTTTAAAAAAATTTTGGCTAGAAAATTTTATACTTGTCCCAATACCCCATGTAGAGTGTTATGGCCACATCAGTTCCTTCTGGTCAGTTACCAGATGCACCTGTTGGTCACCCACTTGCACTGCCTAGTCCAGAGATGGACCCACACCCTATTGATGTACCTCACCAGGATGATAAGGAGATGGATGATGATGATGAGGACATAGGAGACCGTCAGTAGAGATTAGTGATCATCTTTATTATGGTAATTTAGTATTGTAGTAGTAGTTTACCTTATACGTACTAAATTGACTAGTTTTGGTTAGTAGATTTGATAAGAAACTTGTAGTCATTTTGCATATCTTGCAAGACTGATGATGAGTATCGAATCTATGATGTATTTTGGTGGTGTACTATTATGATGTTGAATGCACGCTATATTAGGATGTATCATCGTGTTGTTCATTTTGTGTTATGATTATGTTACATTAATCAAATACTTATAATGTTATACATTTGTAATGATTGATAGAATTATGCCGCCTAAGAAGATGACCCCAGCCGCAATTCAAAAACTAATTGAAGAAGGCATAGCTGCGGCCCTTGCCGGTCAAGCAGGTGCTAATAATCAGAGTGTTGGGCAAGCAGGAGTACAGCCTGTCCAGGAGAACCATTTCTGCACCTACAAATAATTCATGAGTTGCAAGCCCACTACCTTCAAGGGAACCGAGGGAGCTGTCGGCTTAACCCAGTGGTTTGAAAAGATAGAATCAGTGTTCCTAAGGAGTAACTGCACGGAAGACTGCAAGGTAAAGTATGCCACAGGAACCTTGATTGAACATGCATTGTCCTGGTGGAATGCATATGCTAAAGATGTTGGGTTGGAGAGAGCTTATAGTGTTTCCTGGGAATACTTCAAAAAGGAAATGGTGAAAAAGTATTGCTCCCGCAGTGATATAAGAAAGTTGGATACTGAATTCTATTACTTGGCTGTGAAAGGTGTTGATCTTGCCACCTATGTTCGCCGATTCCAAGAGTTAAAAGTCTTCTGTGCTCATATGGTGCCAGATAATGAGAAGTTGCTTGAAAAGTTTATTGGTGGTTTACCGGCCAGTATTGAAGGGAATGTGACGTCATACAACTCTCAGACCTTGGACGATGCAATCCATATCTCTGAACGACTGATGGATCAGGCAATCAAGAATGGAACTGCTCACAAATGTAACAACTTTGATCATAAGAGGAAGTGGGATGACTACAGAAGGAGCAACAACAACAACAACAACAACAACAACAACAACAACTACAACAACCGCAACAACAACAATCACCCTCACCATAACCATCACCCCAACAACAAAAATAACCAGTACCGCAATAACAATCACCACCACCAACAGAACAGACGCCAAGAGGCTGTCAGAGGGTATGTGGCTGCCCCAGCTCAAGTGGGAGGATATGCTGGGAATCAACCATACTGTGACAAGTGTAACCAACACCACCATGGACCATGCACTGTGAGGTGTCAGAAATGCAACAAGGTTGGGCATGTTGCTAAGAACTGTAAGGGAAAAGCTGTGGATACAGGGAGTAATGCACAACTAGTTGTAACCGGCTTTGGATGTGGGGAACATGGTCATTACAGGAGCCATTGCCCAAAGAATGCTGGACAAAGAACTGAAGGTGCTCGTGGCAGAGCATACGTGATGGGCACTGGAGAACAGTAGAATGACCCGAACGTAGTCACCGGTACGTTCCTACTCAATAACCTTCGTGTTAAAGTCTTATTTGATTCTGGTGCGGATATGAGCTTTGTATCTTCTAAGATTTCACCGTTACTAAATCTCACCCCTACCACACTAGACACCAGCTATAGTATAGAGCTAGCTAATGGCGACTTGGTTAATACTTGCACCGTAATCCGAGACTGTACCCTAAACCTTCTAGATCACCCGTTTAGCATCGATCTTATGCCCATTGAACTCGGAAGCTTTGACGTAGTTGTGGGAATGGATTGGTTGTCCAAATATCGAGCCAGATTATTTGCGGTGAACGAGTTTTTCATATCCCTCTTGATGATGAAACTTTGGTTGTCTGCGGAGACCGTAGTGGAACCCGTTTGAGTATCATTTCCTGCATTAAAACTCTGAAGTATATCGAGAAAGGCTGTCATGCGTTCTTAGCACAAGTGTCCAAGAAAGAGTCTAAAGAGAAGCGACTCGAGGACGTCTTGATTGTACGTGATTTCCCTGAGGTATTTCCTGAAGATCTACCTGGACTTCCACCGGTTCGACAAGTGGAATTTATGATTGACTTATTTTCAGGAGCTGCACCTGTGGCCCGTGCACCGTATCGACTTGCTCCTACCGAAATGCAAGAACTGTCTAAATAGTTACAAGAGTTGTTGGATAAAGGGTTTATTCGACCTAGTTCATCACCGTGAGGAGCACCGGTGTTATTTGTGAAGAAGAAGGATGGATCGTTCCGAATGTGCATTGACTACCGGGAATTGAATAAATTAACGGTGAAGAATCGCTACCCGTTACCAAGGATTGATGATTTGTTCGACTTTCTGCAAGGATCAGATTACTATTCTAAAATAAATTATCAGTCAGGTTATCACCAACTTAGAGTCCAGGAAGAGGATATTCCCAAGACGGCGTTTAGGACTCGTTATGGCCACTACGAGTTTCGAGTGATGCCCTTTGGTTTGACAAACGCACCGACTGTATTCATGGACCTCATGAACCGAGTGTGTAAATCATATCTGGATAAGTTTGTCATAGTCTTCATCAACGACATCTTAATCTACTCCAAGAATGAAGAAGAACATAAACAGCATCTGACGACGATTCTCAAGTTGCTCAAGGAGGAACAACTGTACGCAAAACTCTCCAAGTGTGAATTTTTGATTCGCAAAGTACAATTTCTTGGTCATGTCATTGACAACAAAGAGTTGCATGTGGATCCCGCGAAGATTGAAGCAATTGAGAATTGGCCAACGCCTTCTAATGCTACAGAAATTTGACAATTTTTGGGATTGGCCGGGTATTACCGGAGATTCATCGAGGGATTCTCCATGATTGCTAAGCCATTAACTGCATTGACTCAAAAGAATAAGAAGTATGAATGGGGAAAGGATGAAGAAGAAGCATTCCAAACCCTGAAGCAAAAACTGTGTAGTGCACCGATTTTGGCGTTGCCAGACGGAGTGGAAGATTTTGTGGTGTATTGTGATGCATCATATCACTGGTTAGGAGCAGTTTTGATGCAGAGAGGAAAGTCATGGCATATGCTTCCAACAACTTAAGACCCACGAAGAGAAGTATACCACGCACGATTTAGAGTTAGGAGCAGTGGTTTTTGCACTCAATATATGGAGGCACTACCTATACAGAACAAAGTGTGTCGTCTACATCGATCGCAAGAGTCGTCAGCATATCTTAGATCAGAAGGACTGTGAAATCAGATATCACCCGGGAAAAGACTAACGTTGTGGCTGATGCCTTAAGCTGTAAGGAATGGTTGAAACCGCTGCGAGTTCGAGCTTTGGTCATGACCATCAATTCGAATCTTCCCGCTCAGATTCTCCGTGCTCAAGAATAAGCAGTGAAACAAGAAGATTTCCAGAATGAGAATCTTTATGGAATGATACAGAAGAAGTTTGAGAAGCGTTTAGATGGAACATTGTGTTTTAAAGAAAGAAGTTGGGTGCCACGTTATGGAGGACTGCGAGACTTGATCATGCATGAGTCTCATAAGTCAAAATATTCCATCCACTCAGGATCCGACAAAATGTATCATGACCTCAAGGAATTATATTGGTGGCCGAACATGAAGGCTGAAGTTGCTGATTATGTTCAAAGATGTTTGATGTGCGCAAAAGTTAAGGCCGAACGTCAGAAACCGTCTGGTCTTCTAAAAAAACCTGAAATTCCTGAATGGAAATAGGAGAGAATTACTATGGACTTCGTCACCAAACTTCCAAGGACTACTACTGGTTTCGACGCTATTTGGGTTATAGTCAATCGATTGACGAAATCAGCACACTTCCAACCGATCAAAGAAAATTACAGCATGGATAAGTTGACAAGGCTCTACGTGAAGGAAATAGTATCAAGACATGGAGCCCCGATATCTATCATCTCTGACAGAGACAGCAGGTTCACTTCTAACTTTTGGCAGTCGCTTCAAGATGCCTTTGGCACGAACCTCGACATGAGTACTACATATCACCCGCAAACAGATGGCTAGAGTGAACGGACGATTCAGACATTGGAAGATATGCTCCGGGCCTGCGTGATTGATTTTGGAAATGGGTGGGATACTCATTTGACTTTGATCGAGTTTTCGTATAACAATAGTTATTATGCAAGTATAAAGGCTGCACCACTTGAGGCATTGTATGGCCAAAAATGTCAATCACCCATTTGTTGGGCTGAGGTAGGAGAGGCTCAGCTCATCAGGTTGGACATTGTTCGTGAGACAACAGAAAAGATCGTACAGATTAAGAACCAATTGAAGATCGCGAGAGATCGTCAAAAGAGTTACGCGGATGTGAGACGTAAACCGCTAGAGTTTCAAGTCAGAGACAAAGTTATGCTGAAAGTCTCACCGTGGAAAGGCTTGATACGGTTTGGCAAACGAGGAAAGCTGAACCCGAGGTATATTGGACCATTCAAGATTCTGAACAGGGTTGGTCCTGTAGCCTATAGGCTGGAATTGCCTCCTGAACTCATTAGAGTTCACCCCACCTTCCATGTGTCGAATTTGAAGAAATGTTTATCCGATGCGACAGCTGTAATCCCACTTGATGAGATTCAAGTCGATGAACAATTGAACTTTATTGAAGAGCCTGTAGAGATTATGGAGCGTGAAATCAAACATCTAAAAAGGAGACAAATTCCCCTTGTGAAAGTTCACTGGAATTCCAAAAGAGGACCCGAATTCACTTGGGAACGCGAGGATGAGTTCAAGCACAAGTACCCTCACCTCTTTGAAACCGGAACCGATAAGTTAAACTAAAATCTGGGACGGATTTCTAAATATGATGTATGTGCTGTAACACCCGGTAGTTTTTCAAACTATTTTATACTAGCCAAATATTTATTTTTGCATCACCTTAGTAGTTGAACTTTTTCTGAATTTATTTGAGCCTGAGAAATGTGACATATCTTGCGAAATGTGAACATTAGTCCCGTATTACGTCAGCACAACCTAGAAAACGCGAAACGAATCGAAATTGCCAAATAAATTGATTTTTGGAAAGTTATGCATATTTATACTCGTTTTTATCAGAAAAATTATTTCGGAAACAATGGCGCAAGTTTCATAATTTTTTGAGTCCGTTTGGTACTTCGAATGGGCCTCACAAGGAATAAAGTAAAAGTATTACCCCTTTGGCAGAATATACCCCTCCGCCCAATAATTACCCCACACCCCCTAAACTTTGCACTTGTCCAGGTTATGCCCTTCCAGGGGTATAAAAGAACGGATTTTTATTATTATAATTAAAACACACACACACACACACACACACACACTCTCAATATTCTCTCCCTTCTCTCTCTTTCTTCTCCGGCTATAACTCCGGCCACCACCACCGTCCGGCAAACTCCGCCGCCGGAAAAAATTTCCTGCGAACTAAACTTTTCACACCATTTGATAGATCAGCTATTTCTCCTCCTTTCTGGAAACTTTCTGCTCCGTCCGAGAAGCATAACATCGCCAAACGCCACCACCGCCACACTGTCCATCACCGATCTTCCAACATGAGCTTCCCCACCACCCTCTCTCTCTTATAAGGTAACCCACGCGCCCTATTTTTACGTATTTTTTATTTTTAACGAAACCCTAATTTCGTAATTCATTTTTATTCAATAAAACATTGTAAAACCTTTTCAATAAAATATAAATCGTGTGGATCTAAACTATTAACGTCGTGTAAACACTGACTCAGTCCGAGTCAGGTAACTCACTGAGTCAACTCGTGTTAACTCAGGGTAAATCGTATATAATCGTATATATTTTAATCCTTTTATTATTTACTCATTAATTCTATTTCTTTCTGATTTTATTTGACTGTTGTAGCATCGAATTGAGTTAAGACTGAGTTGGTCCTAGTGGGTGAAGCCGAGGAGCCATGAGCTCGTAGGACGCTTTAACCATGACTCATTGAGTCACGGCAACTGGGATAAACTTTGAATTAGTGTTGGACCTTTTTATTTTGTTATCAGTTTATTATTCATACTCTTATTAATTTTATTTCAATTTCTATTTATTTTATTCATTTCAGTTCGATCTGGTTGTATTTATTTTATTCTCTTCGATTTGGTTGTATTAGTTACTTGTGATTGTGTTAGGATTTGTTGGATTTCTAGTTGTTGTGAGTTGAGTTGATATCAGTTTAGATATAAGCAAGGCAGTGGTAGTGTTGGTATTGAAGTAGGGTTGTTTGTTTATATTGTGGGTTGGATATTTTTGGTTAATGGTGAGACAGTGTTGACTGGTTAGAATTTGGATCATTTTGGACTCGATATTCAGTGTTAGGATAAAAACTGATTTTGCAACTTGTGGTTATATGGTTGTGTTGTTGATTACCAGTGAGCCTTTGGCTCGGATTGGCAAAAGCCGTGACACAAATGAGTCACGGCATAACCAAGATTTCTATATTAACATAAGACATTTTGGATTTTGGGATTACTTTGTGTTGTATTGTGGTAAAACATAGTAGCCTTTTGGAAAATATCGGCTCCAGCCGTGACTCAAATGAGTCACGGCATAGCCACAATAAAAACTTGACACACAAATATATATATAAAAATTTGACTCAAAACGGCAAATGTAAAAATTTGTAATAACATTTGAATTTGGTTTGGCTTATAGCCAAAAACCAAAGCATTTGGCTCGAATAGACTCGAGCCGTGACTCAACGAGTCACGGCAATTGTCTAATGGTTTATAAACCCATATATCGGATTAACAACTAATAACTTGGACCCGAAGGCCCAATATAAGCCCAACATGTGTGAGTTGAGTATTGGGCCGAAGCCCAATACCTTTCAGTCTTATATTTCTTTTATTATTATTTTGATGATTTATTTATTATTTCTTTTTCGTTTTGCGATATATTGTTTTGGTTAATTATTTTTATAAAACATAATCGATATAGACTATAAGTCTAATAACTAATATACACTCGTATGATATCGATCGATTAGATATATTAAACTTATAAACGTAGTAATAAAAACTTGTAATCAAAAGTCATAACGACTTGGATATGTCTTATAAACGGGCGCGTCATGCCCAAATTTCGGTAACATCTTTTATAATTTAATCATTTACAAATACACTGATAATTTATAAACCTTGTCGATATTTATATAATTTCTGATTGTTCTTCTTTATTATTCTTTTCTTCATTTTAATTCCTCTTTTCTCTTTTCGCTATTCTTACTTAATATCCGTTCGTGTTTGCCGACTTTTATCATTTTAACGTCTCGTATCCACACGCGTCTAAAATTTTATTTAAACTCAAAACGCCATTGAAATAAAACATTTTCATTTTCAAATACGAGTATGGTTTTAGAAATCACTTTAAGGTTGTTGCTGAGACATATCATTCATATATTAGGTTATGTTGAGGTTCACTTGTCGTATTGTCCCACTTGATCAGATTGTGATATCTCATTTCTCTGCTAATAAGGTGTGATTCATAGCCCCACTTTTACATTTTTAAATTGTTTATAAACCCGTGGGGGAGATACATGCTACTTACTATTTCTGAGCACAATTGTTTATTGGTATGCTATTCCTGACTGACGCTATAAATGCTAAGTACCTTTCTTGCCAAATGCAAGTCCCTCGATCATGAACCATTAATCACCTGCGGGTAAGCGCGATTATTGTTTATAGGCCTATAGGATTTGACCATCCCGCCATGTTGACTAAGGTCGGTCAGCATGTGATGTACTATAATTGAGTTACTAGGTATCTGGCAAAATACCTACTTTGGGGGCAACTTTTATGATTATAAAATTCTGCGGTTACTATCGACTTAAACAGAGTTTCTGGTGTTGGTTAACGCTTTGTGTGACATGAGCTTAGCAATCCTGATTGATTATGTGACGTTTACCCGATATTTGCATTTGTTGCTTATATCTTCCAGACTAATATTCTTGTGCTCAACTATTATTTACTAAACCTATGGATTACACTCAACCTTTGTGTTGACTTTTTAGCATGTTTATCTCAGGTAATTAATGTATGAAGTATGCACGAGGAATGGCTGAAGGTTGAGGATGGCTATCTTTGGGCTATGTTTCTTGCCCCTACTATCTTTTCATATAAAATATCTTTTAAACTATGTCTTAAATTCCGCTGCAAACTACTTTTTATTCCGCTGCAAACCATCTTATTTTCCGCTGCTATGTGTGTTATGAGTCCTGTGAACTCTGAATATTAAACTTTGTAATAGAATGGTATGTTATTTAAAAACGTCTCGTTAAGAGATCGTTTATCTATGATTGTGACTGTTTTACCCCTCGAGTAGCACCCCAAGCTCAGTTCCGCTGCCATATCCCGAGTTGGGGGTGTTACACAATTGAGGAAGACATAAGTATGAAGTTCAAAGTCTTACCAAGAAGTATGAGTATGTTGGAAAAGACGAAACTGCAAACATGTGAAGATATTGATCAAAGGAAAGAAATATCAAAAGACGTTACTTCAAAGATCACAAAGCATGAAGGAACAAAGAATCAAGACTATTCTATGATGACACACAAAGTTCAAGATCACGTGGAGCATCATTCGAATGACCACCCCTTAGGAGGAGATTGTTAGCATCAAAGAAATGTAAAAAGAAATGATGGTCATTCTCTTATTTATAACTTTGTAATGTGTCATAGAATATATAAAGAATAGTTACTGAGCTCATGGATTGGACTAATCTAATAGGTTAGTATTATATGTTAAGTCATTTATGTAAAGTCCAATCCAATACAAGCCCATCCAAGGTCCATGGCAAAGCCCATGAGGCATATGAACCTAAGTATAAAAGGCACCCTTGCTTCATTTGTAAGTGTGGGCTTGAGTGTGTAAGTGTGTGTGTTTTAATAAAAGTTCTCTCTTCATCTTTCTACTTTCTCTCTCTAGTTATACGCCTTACATACATACTCTTGTCACCAATCCGAGCTTTATATATTGTGTGATAAGGTTAGATCTAAGGTCCTACACAATATAATGACGTGTTATCCTATGTGAATCGACTCTATCACTACAACTAGTACAATATAAATACGTGACACTCAAAGAAATAAAGTATAGATGAGAAGAAAGTAGATGGTGGATCGTATATAAATATTCAGTTGAATGTTTATTAGCTTCAATAATAAAGAAAACAAACACAACCTTGAGAGAACACACTACACCTACACACTCTCACCTAGACAAGACTAAGAAGCACACATATTTGGTGAGAGTGTGTGGTATTTATAGTGAAAATGAGGGACGGCCTAGATGCTTCTAAGCATGGGCTTGGTGGGCTTTGTGTTGGACTTGGGCTTTTGTTTATTACTTGAACCTTTATAATTAAAGTCCAACATAAAGCCTTACAATAGTTAACTACCTACACGACACACTATTCTAAATATTACAAATGACCATCACTTGACTAAAAATATAAATGTTAACAATCTCCCCCTAAGGGATGGTCATTTCAATGATGCTCCCAGTGATAGGTCTTTTGTCTTCAATGTCTTGATCTTTGTGTGTCGTTGTAGAATAGTCTTCAATCTTCATTCCTTCATGCAACGTGATCTTCAAAGTATCGTCTTTTGTGGTTGTTCTTGCCTTGATCAATATCTTCGTGTGGTGATACGTCATGTCCTCCAACATACTCATACATCTTGGATTGTATACTTATGCTAACAATCTTCCCTTGCTAACAATCTCCCCATAATCTTTTATCATATGAACTTGTTCTTGACATCTTGATTAGCTTCTTGACTTCGTCTTTAACTTGATCCTTCTGTCTTGAACTTTTACACTTGAGCTTTGTTGGGGATGTTCTTCATAAGTATGAGTATACTGAGGTGAAGATGTTTGATGTATGTAATGATGGTTAATGGATGTTAATAGGTAGCTGCATAAAACCGTTAGTGATAAATCATCCAGCGCTTACAGATTTAGACTTCGAGATTGTCAACAGCATATTGTGAAGACTTTCTCTAATCTTAACCCATGCCGTTCTGAATCGGATACCCCCGAGAGGGCTTACACGGACACACCGAAGTGCACCTATGATTCTGTGAGTAGCTGGAGATCACCCCACGACTGTAGACCGTTTGAAGCATAGTAACCATCATGATATATATGGCAAGATCCTTAGATCTCATTAAGACTCTTGTACACCTTGTGTCCTTATTGATGAACACAAGGGTATTCTTATGGAAAGTGTTCCTAAGAGATCTTTTGATGAATCTCATGGCTCTAGACTCGATTGTGCGTTTTAGTTTTAGTAGTTGGAGGCATGGAGCAGAGTGCCACCTTTTCAATATCAACACATCTCGGAATGAGAGGCCGATAGATTATGTAGTGTTCTCCGTGAGAAATAAAACAAATATCTTTTAAGAGATATCTGAGTGGCTAGGAGGGGTAGTGCAGCGCGTCACTGGGTCCATGACGTCTTGTCTTCAATATCAGTATCACCTTAGTGAACACCGATAGCAGATGTATTGACCCGGTTTCTGCCCTAAGTTTTCATGGAGGGCTATTTCTTTTCACCCTTTCATTCAACTTTTCTTTTTAATTCTTCAACCCCTTCTTTCCCTTTCTCATTTACTCCTTTTTTCAATCTTACCTAAGGACTTCTAATTCTAATCTATTGGAATTGTCCTTGGGTAGATCCCTCCGGCTCTGGCGGATCATTGGACATAACCTAACCATAATCACCTTATTACTCCATGATTATCCTAGATTATCGATCACAAGCCATAAAACCTTTTTATGAAAATCTCTCAAAATGTTTATGAGTAAACACATTTTGGTTAACACTTCGAGAGTTTTTGCATTTTCTGAAATACTCCCCCTTCACATGTGCTCTTGCATTTTTAAGATAAATTTGCACATGTTGGGTAGAGTTTGCACATTTGAATTGATCGATTTTCAATGAACATGACCTTCGCGAGACACGCTTACATCACTAGTTAGACTAGCTTGAAATTATTACCCGTCCCGGTCATATTCAATGATCATCTCTCGAATTGGTACATTCTACTCAGACAAGTCCTTTGCGAGACACGTTTACATCACTGGATAACCAGCTTGAAATTATTACCCGTCCTGGACATGTCTTTTCGATTACTGACATTTAGTTTCGTTAATTCGAGGGTTCATGCGGAGTCGAGCTCTTATTGAGATTCAATTTACGATCTTTAAACTTTTGATCACATTTTAATCACGTCCTCTCCCCCTCAAAAATAGCATGCAGTGATATTTTTGATATCAACTGATTAAAATGAGAGCCTTTTGGAGAGATAGACGGATCATTTTTAGCATGATTTGGAACATTTTGATTTTCTTTTTATACTCCCCCTTAAATAAAGCATATATTTTTTAAACACTTGAGTTTAAAATCATTTAAGGGTATAGAGGGAGTTTTAATTTTTGAAGAATCTTGAGCACAGAATTTGGAGAAAGATTTTGAAAAATCTTGATCATGTGCTCAAGGATTCTTTGTTTTCTTTTGCCATTAACAATGCGAGTCCTGATCAGATATAATCAGAAGTCATCATTGTAGCGCGGGTTTCGTACTGAAATATACAAAAGCCGTCATTTAAGTGCGGGTTTCGTACTGAAATATACGAAAGCCATTATTTAAGAAATTTTTGAGAAACGACATGTTTTAAAAAAGATTTAAATGAACTCTCGCTCAAGCATCTGTACATGTCCGTATCATTGTTGAATGACATTTCTAGATACGTACAGAATATCGATTATACGAGAGACATGTCGTGAGAAGAATATTTTTGGTTTTTTCGATTTTATAATGTTTTTGTATTTTTGAAATTTTATAGTATTTTGTTTTTCTTGGTTTTTCAAATTTTGTATTTTGCTTTTTTCAAAAATATTTACAGCGAAGCTTTTTGAGATAAAATTCAAGAAGTTTCGAGAAGACTATCTAACTCTTCGGGAGTTAGGCTTCGCATGCCAATTCGTCGAACTAAGTTATCAAACCTCTCTTTTGGAAGGGCTTTAGTAAATAGATCGGCGAGTTGGTATTCAGTCTTTACGAAGAATAATTCAACAGTACCCTCTTCAACGTGTTCCTTTATGAAGTGATAGCAGACTTTAATATGCTTGGTCTTCGAGTGTTGCACGGGATTGCACGAGATGGCTATGGCACTTTTTCAATCACAATACATATGTATGCGGTTGAAAGAGTCGCCATAATCTGTGAGTTGTGTCCTCATCCATAGAACTTTGGCACAACAAGCAGATAGAGACACATACTTGGCTTCTGCGGTTGATAACGCCGTACAGTCTTGTTTCCTTGATGACCAGCCTACTAGCTTTTCTCCCAGAAATTGTGCTCCCCCGGATGTACTTTTTGCGGTAACTTGGCATCCAGCATGGTCAGCATCTGAAAAGGCTGTTAGTGTAAACTCCGAATCCTTCGGATACCAAAGTCCCATGTTAATGGTTCTTCGTAGGTACCGGAAGATCCGTTTAACCTCTTGGAGGTGAAGTTCGGTAGGCCTTGCCTGAAACCGTGCTAATAAACAGACAGCAAAATGTATATCGGGTCGACTGGCTGTTAGATACATGAGAGAACCAATCATGCTCCGATATTTCTTCGGATCCATGGGTTTCCCATATAAATCAGCTCCTATTTTGGGTGAAGTGACCATTGGTGTACCAACAGAGTCAAAATTTTCCATTCCATGTTTCTTTAAAATCTCAATAGTATATTTAGCTTGATTTATAAAAATACCACGTGGGGTTTGATGACCCAAAAAGAATTTTAATTCCCCCATCATGGACATTTCAAATTTGCTTTTCATGAGATTTTCAAAATGTTTTGAATGTTTCGGAATAGTGAACCCAAAGATTATGTCGTCCACGTAAATCTGAACAATCAAAATATCATCTTTGAATTTTCTGGTAAACAAGGTCGGGTCAATTGTTCCTTTGGTGAAATTGTTTTGAAGTAGGAAAGATGATAATTCATCGTACCACGCCCTTAGGGCTTGTTTCAAACCATAGATAGCTTTCTTTAGCTTGTAGACGTAGTCTGGATGATCTTTGTCAACGAATCCATCTGGCTGACTCATGTACACCTCTTCTTTCAGAGTTCCATTCAAGAAAGCCATCTTGATATCCATCTGATAGACTGTGATGTTCTTGTGTGCCGCGTATGCTAAAAAAATCCTGACCGCCTCAAGCCTAGCCACTGTCGCGAATGACTCATCAAATTCTATTCCCTCTTCTTGTCTGAATCCCTTGGCCACTAGACGAGCTTTGTTGCGAATTACAGTCATTTCTTCATCCTTTTTGTTCTTCCATAACCACTTAAGATCAATGACAAGTTTGTCGATTGGTCTCGGCACTAAATCCCAAGTGTCATGTAATTGGTATTGGAGAAGTTCTTCCAGCATTGCTTCAATCCATGCGTTATCTGCCATCGCTTCTCGAATGTTCTTGGGCTCTTTTTGACTGACTGAGCAGGCGAAGATACACATGTCATAATCGGTGGCGAGCTGTTTTCTCGTCTGAACTGGCCGTGAGGGTTCACCAATGACTTGTTCTATTGGATGGTCTTTAGTTCACTGTAAAGTAGAAGGGTACCTTGGATTAGACGAATGCGTGTTAGTTGGTTCATGTAACCTAGAAGAAGATTCAGCAGATTCCGTTGCAAATGGGTTTTCAAATGGTTCTTCTTCTAACACAGCATCGTTTTGTTGTTCTTCTTGAATTGGTGTTGTTCGGTTTTGCTCATCAACTCTTGGTAAGACAATCTCAATTACTGGAGTTGCTGGAGTAGATGTTGATGATGTTGAGGGAGTTGATGCGTCAGCTTCGAATGTTGTGGATGCATCTTGTGGTGGTGGATGATGTTGTTGAACGGGTGTAGCAGAACGTTGTTGAGATGCATTTTTCGAAGTTCCACCATAGTACTCATCATACATATACTCAAAGAAAGTGTCCAATTCTTGATTTGTTGGTTTGTCAGCGGTAGTTAACTGAGCTCCTTGGAGTACGAGTCCTGAACTGATATGTCCAGAAGTCTGACTGTTTGGTGCGGGTCCTAATCTGGTATGATTAGAAACCATCGGGTTAAGCGCGGGTTCTAGAGCGAGTCTCTCAGAAGTCATCTGTGAAATCTCGTCAAATTTCACATTCATCGTCTCCATAATCCTTTTCGTTCTCCTGTTATACACCCTGAATGCCCTCGAGTTATCTGAATAACCAATGAAGATTCCAATATCACCCTTAGCTTTCAGTTTCCCCAGATCCTCTCTGTCATTCGTAGGATAGCACAGAGCGCCAAATACATGAAGGTAAGAGATGTCAGGTTTTCTGTTGTTCACTAATTCGTATGGGGTTTTATTGAATCTTGGATGGATTAGGGATCGATTTTGAGTGAAACAAGCAGTGGCAACAGTATCAGCCCATAAGAATAACGGTGCACTGGAATAAATCAGCATTGTGCAAGCAGCTTCCACAAGAGTTCTATTTCTTCTTTCAACTACCCCATTCTGTTGTGGAGTTCTAACAGCTGATGTCTGGTAAGTAATTCCAGTCTCTTCAAAATATGTTCTTAACTCCTGATTAGTGAATTCCGTGCCATTGTCAGTTCTTACTATCCTAACTGGAGCTTGAAGTAGGACTTGAATTCGCTTCAGAAAGGTTATGATGATGCCTGGTGCTTCGTCTTTTGACCTTAGAAACCTTACCCATGTATATCTTGAATAATCATCGACAATCACAAGAATATACTTTTTCCCATTGATACTCTCAACTCTCATTGGGCCACATAAGTCCATGTGCAACAAATGTAACTTATCAACCGAACTGGGTACGGTTTTAGGTTTGTATGTTACCCGTTTGCTTTTGCCTTGCTCACAGGATGGACATAAGTGTTCTTTGGTGTATTTGAACTTTGGGAGACCGGTGACGATGTCGTCTTTGGCAAGCTTTGTTAAGGTGTCGAAGTTGAGATGGGATAAACGTCTGTGCCATAGCCAGGACTTAGTTTCGTCAGCTCTTGTCATGAGACAAATTGGTGATGAAGAGGCCATTTGGTTTATGTCGATAGCATAGAGATTGGTTCCACGATTTCCGGTTAAGAGATCATCTCCAATCAAGTTCCTAATGAAGCAAGTATTCCTCCTGAATGCAACCTCTAAATCCGCATCACAAAACTGTCCGACTGAAAACAGATTGTGTCCCAATCCTTCGACATAGTAAACCCGAGTGATTAAAAAATTCCCGAACTGAAGATCTCCATAACCCAGAATTGCTGCTACATGATCATTTCCAAACCGAACTGTTCCCATGAACTTCCATACAAAGTTGATCAGCAGCTTCAGATTCCCGGTCATGTGCTTGGAGCAACCCGAGTCGACGATCCAAAGACAAATTTCAATGACCTGCGAAGAACAGATGGTTTTGTATATGGAAACCGTTTAACATTTGGTTCCTTGGGGTTAGAGGTAACAGATGAATCACACTTAGAAAATGCTTCTATTTGATCTTTTGGAGCAATTTCTAATGTGCCATTCTTAAGTGTAAACTTTCTACCCGTTGGTTTCCATGTGCAAAACTTAAGATGGTCCTTAGGCAATAGGCCACTAGTGGTTTTCCTAGCTTTTTCAATAAGTCTTTTAATGTATCTAGACCTAGCACTAGTTCCTGAAGGCACATCTTTCTGTTTACTCGAGGCATTCACATTCACATCATTAGAAACAATATCATCACAAACATTTTTAGACAAATATTTCTTCTTCATTACACAAACAGAGTCATTACATGTATTTGAAATATTGTCCTTAACATTACATCCAGATGACATATGTTTCTTATTCGAAAGCGATAAAATCCTAGGGTGTTCTTCTACTCCTTCCGTTTTATTCTTGATTTCACTCTTAGATGCAGGCAAGACTCTATTCCTAGTATTGCTTCTAGGCTTTGGTCTGCTGCTCCTAGAGGTACTTTCTACTCCTGTAGAAGGTAAGGCACACGCATTCGGATTTATCTTGTTGTCATTTGAATTTGTTTTAGCATTCCTAGTCTCTTTTGGATTTTCTTTCACACTTTTGTCTATCGCCCTATATGTTTGGGATGTAGATGTAGACGCAGTAGTAGGACTAATCCTATAAAGGCCCGGTGCTATCACTTTTGGTGTTTCAACAACTGCTTTCCCTTTATCAACCCTTGTTGACTTTTCACATTCCTTAGGCAAGGGTATAGAAATAGACATTTTTGGTTTAACAACTGGCTTGTCCTTAGTTTCCTCACCCTTCCTATTTTGAATTTCAAGCTGAGACTTCAAAAGATCAATTTGCTTTTGCATGTTTTGGTAAGAACGTTCGTACGATAATTTGTCATACTTACATTCTTCCTTTTTCCAATCAAGTTTTTTAAAATATGTTACATTTTCTTTTTCAATCTTAGCAAGCGCATTTTCATATTTTTCAACAATTTCAGAAGTCTCAGCTCGAAGTCTTTCATCATCCTCTACAGAATATGTTTGATAAATAATGGACATAATTTCAGTCGATAGAGCTACTTCGAAGAGAGTGTCATTATGTCTTTCCAAAACTTTTATGTGTTCAATGTTTTCATTAGCTTCTTTCACCAGGGATTTGTGGTCCTTGACAAAGTCGGCTGTTTCATTCAGAAAAGTTCTTTCAACATTCAGAACTACCGCATAAATTGCAGATAGTGGAGGAATGATATCTTTTTCAAACATCTTTTTCTGTTCTGTATGAAAACTTGAAAACCAATCATTGTAGTTACTATTTGTTTTGGATGCCACAGTCATTTGAAGCGTTTCAACTCTCCTTTTAAGATCATCCAAATATTGTCTAGCTTCACTTGTGTTACAAGTGTTCTTAGAGAATATTTGTTCGATGTTAGAAAGATGTTTCGAAACAACTTTTCTTTTTGCGACAGCCACTGGTTTTTTGAAAAACAATGGTGACTCTTTTTGCACAAGATGAACGCCAGAATTTGTATTAAGCTTGTTATAATCAATTGGTTTAATTTCTGGGTTCATTTGTCTCATTTTAACACGACTTTCTTCGGCAAGCTCAATCGTTTCATAGGAATCACGAACCTCGGGAGGATCATGGTTATCATTTAGCGCACTACCATTATATAACACATTCTGATGTCGCTGAGCTTTCTTGAGATAATAAGGGTTTTCACAACCGATAGCCATTTTTTTCATTGTATGTAAAATTGGGTTTGGATCGTTAATTAACAAATTAATTGTTTGTGTTGAATGACCCATTTTTACAAGCAATTCTTCCAACTTTTTAATGCTTTCTTGTTTTTCAATGATTTCATCAAGAAGATCATTTTCTCGTTTTGAAAACTTAGCATTCAATTCTTTCTTCTCTTTTTCAAAATCAGAACAAATTGATTTTTGTGTAGAAAGTTGGGTTGTTAATTCAGAAATTTCCTTGTTTAGGGATTTTATTTGCATGTTCAACTTAACATCGAGAGTGTCGTATTTGATTTGCAAATGTTTCTCCCTTAACATAGAATCTCTATAACCAGTTTCAAGTTCTGACTGTCGTTTGTTATTAAATTCAAAAGCTTGTTCATTTACCTTATATCTCTCAAGCTCAGCGGTCAATTTCTCATTCGCGACCTTAACATCGCAATTGATCTTTTTGACCTTTTCGATTTCAATACTACAGTTATTCAATAATGATTCAAATAAAGCACGTGTATCCTCATCATTCTCAGTATGTTGTGACCCGAAACCTCCATTAGGATCCAAATCTGGAGTAGCCAAATTAGTATTACTACAACTTGGGGAGTCCTGATGAGTGTGTAAATACTCATCATTTTATGCCCATTTTAGACCATAAAAATACTGAAAATGGCCAAATACACCAAATATTACTGCAGATATCCTTGGTTTGTGTTTTTATGTGTTTCAGGTACAAAAGGATTGAAAACGAGGCAAAACAGGCAAAAACCGAGCACAATATTGGAAAGTCGTGAAAAGCCGAGGCCGGAATGGAATTTACGAGTTTGGATCACAATTATGCTCAGATTGTCAACGTCAACCCTCAGGAATATCAAAAGGGTCAAAATTGGTCCTTGAAGATATTTTTCAGAATGTGCATAAATGGTCCCTAAACTTTCAGATTTTACAACATTAATCCCTAAACCCTAAAACTAAACCTTAAATCCAACCCTTATCCTAAATCCTAACCCAAACCCAATCCTAAACACAAGCCCACAACTAATAAACCCTAGCCCATTTACCCTACCCTGTGTTTAACTAATACCACAGGTTTGACCCGGTCAAAACCTTCTTCCCTAAAACCACCCCGCCAAATACCAATACCAGGGAAACCAAAACCATGTCCTCACCTTATCCCTAACACCACCCCATTCCTTCCTCTGATACACGTTTCCAACCCCCCTCCTCACTTATCTCCTAATACACACCAACTACCCACGTGCTCAGATAAGCCCAAATCCCACTATCCCCTGGTTTCCCGCCAAAAATGAAATGGACGAATGAGATTGCTTAAAGCTAATTGGACGAGTGGGATGAACTCGGAATAATGAGAGAAGGATTTTGGAAGTATAAAAAGGCCTCTTCAAGAGCAAAAGGGTGTTAGTTAGATTTTAGTTTCTTAGTCAGTAGTTAAATTAGTATAGGAGTAGTGTAGTTTAGCCCTTAAAATCTAATTCAGTTAAGTCTTATTGTTAACTTAAATTCAGTCAAATGTAATTTCAATTTCAGTTTAAATTCTTAAGCATTGTATTATTTCAGTTGTAATTCGAGTTAATTTCAATTCAGTGATTAAAAGCTATTGGTGTTTAAAGTCTTAAAAGTTCTCCTTTCCTGTGTAATAAGCTAACATAAGCTTGTGACAACTTGTGTTAGTTTATTGTGCTTATTCAGTTTCAAAATTCAAAGTAGTCAAAAGTCAACTTAAGTCAACTGTGGTAATGATGATGATGATATTGGGTTGACTTGATAGATCAAATAGTGTAGTGGAAGTATTTGGCCTATCTAGTGATAGGTTTTACTGAAGTTTTGCCCTCTGTTCAGCTGAGGGGAGAATTGTAAGATCTCTTGTTTCATTTTTTTAACTTTCATGTTTAAATTCATAAGTGTAGCTTTAGTAATACGATTTTATTGCTTTGATTATGCTCATTATAGCTTAGAATAGCTCTTTTTGTGTTTATGTTTGGCTATTTAGTGCTACATCCTAGAATTGTTGTTGCTACTGTTGGATTTCATAGATATTGAAATCTGAGTTTTAGTTGTTAGTTGTTGTTAATTATTGGTTAATCTGATCTTATGTATGTTTAGACTAGTGTAGTGATTATTTGTTTGGTCAATCTCAGTTCAAATCTTATTATTGTAGTGCAACTGTCTGCTTAAGGAGTGTTTGGATCAGTTGTTTATTGCTAGTCGTTGTTGTTGTTCTGATGTGTTAGTGATAGATATAGATTGCATCAGTTATAATGAGGACTTAGATAGCATTATAATAGTGGTTCATTCCTCAAAAAGTCAAATTAGCATCTAAATTAGCTTAAATCTGTTCACTGTTGGGTAATTAGGACAGATTTTGCATAATGTAGCTATAGAATTGGTTCATTTAACTTAAACTAGTTTAATTATAGCTTATTATATCATAATCAGTTAACTAGGATCAATCAAATTTGGATTTAGTCAAAATAGTGAAAACAGCAAAAAAGTCAAAAAAGGGTTTAAATGCAGTTTCTGGCATCAAATCTAGGCAAGAATTAGGGTTCAATTGGGTTGTAATAATTAGGGATTTTGTTATATTTATGTAGCCTGTAGTACTAGGAAGCTTTTTCCCCCATAAGTTTCACTAATCAGCTTATTTAAGTGCTTAATTTTGATCTGCAAGTAGGGGTGTTGGCTGCATTTTCTGTCTTGATCTTGAATCTGCACTAATTGCTTATTTGGCTTATTCTGTGAGTTTAGCTGTTTGATTTAAGTTTTTTTATGCTTAAATAAGTTGTTTGAACTGTTTTCTAGCTTTTGGTAATTTTTATTGCTTTTTAGCTTATTTTTAGCTTATTTGCAAACTTCTTATTAGCCCATTCTGCTTATTTGGGGTGAAATAAGTTCTCTTTTCATTTTTCCTAGATTCCTTGCATCATTTTAGATTTAATTGGAAATTTTCAGAATTTTCCTAAGTCATTTACTAATTTTAAAGCATTTAAATAGTTTAATTTAGTTTTAAATTCATATTAATTAATTAAAAAGTCAAAAAAATATTTTTCTTTTTCCCAAAATTTTCTTTTGTCATTTAGGATGTAGGAAAATTATTTTGGTACCCGTAGAATTAATATTTCATTATTTTGACGTTTTTAGGTTCGTTCTTAGTTCCCGTTTTCTTTAATTCGCGTTTTTTTAGTCCAATTACATTTTTAATCACGAGTTTTTTCTTAAATTGTTTTTCCTTCCTTTTAAATCATTTTTATTTTATGTTCACTTATTTTAGATTAAAAACCCAAAATCCCACTTTTATTCACTATTCAAACACGTTGCACGATTCGAGAACACGAATTCCATTCACGCCTTCGTTGGGGATAACGACCCGGGAATACAACTTGCCTTGTATTCCTTGGACATATTTATATGCATTGATTTTCGCGAATCAAGTCCATATATGTATCATAAGTGAGAGTAGGAGTCGCAGGATGCTGTTCATTTTGAGGTGACATATCAAACATTTCATTATTGTGACATGTAGCATATGTTGGTACCTCAGAGATTCCATTGACATCATAGGCAGGAGGTGCTTCAGAATCCATATCATACTTTGCTTCCTGAAGCTTTGCCATGAAAATGTAGTTGGCATCGATATCCTCCAGGTCTTCCATGTCATCCATCAAGGCCGTGAAATCATTTTCCTCTACACTCAACTGTAACCCGGCCGTTTCCTTCTGTGACAACAACAATGCTTTCTGCAGATATGCTGGATCTTTCTTCTTTGGCCTCGTGGGACAGTTCCTTGCCATGTGACCAGTTCCTTGACAGTTAAAACACTTTATATTCCCCTGATTCACATTCCCAGCATTCCCAGCAACTAGAGCAGCAACATTCCTAAACTGATTCCCCATATTCTGACCCCGTCGATTTCTAGCAACTTGACCCAACTGATTCTGATTACCCATATACTGACCCATCTGATTGCCTGCATTGCTTGCATACTGCCTTTGATTTCCCATCTGAAACCCTGTAGCATATCCTTGCTGATTCCCATAAACTCCAACCATTTGACCTTGATGACCCATGTTGAAACTCGGCTGTTCAATCTGCCTGTTGCGAGTGTTCGATGAGATTCTTTGATTGTTATTGGTTGGTGTGGAATAGCGTCCTTGGAAAGCTTTTGTCATTAGAGCAAATGCATGTGACATAGCAGCCATAGCGTCTTCCTAGTCATTAACTTTGGGTTCTTGAAATGGTGGGTATTGTTGTTGTGGAATGACTTGTTGTTGTTGTGGGTAGAATGGTTGTTGTGGAACAAATTGTTGTTGCGGGAAGTTCTGAGTGGGAGTGGATGATGATGGTTGTGTGTTTGCTGTTGTTGGTGTTGGTGCTTGAGCAATCAATGCTAGAGGATCATGTTGTTTGGCTAGCTTCTCTTTCCTAGCTCCATCTGCCTCTTTCTGGTTTTGTTTCAAAAAGTCATAGAGCTGATCATAGTTCACCTCATGAAGATTCTTTGTTTGGTTAACGATTTTGACATATCGTCCCCATTCCTCTGGTAGGTTGTTGATAAACTTGATGTTTTGAACAATTTGCCTTGGAGCCAACTTGTTCCTGATGAGCTCATTCATGAGAGTACAAAACCTTATGTAGTAAGATTCAACTGGTTCAGCCGGGGTGGATGTGAACTTCTCCCATTCAGTAAGAAGCTTGTTTTCAATGTCTTGTTGACCAATTTCTTTACCACGACAAAGCCTTCAAACTCGTTCCCACATATCATAAGCAGTTTCACAACTGTCAACAGCACAAAATATTTCCTGTGGTAAACCGAGTTGAATTAAGTGCATGGCTAAGTCATCAGCTTCAATTTGTTTCCAATCATCTGCTGTGTATTCCTCTTCCTTTTGATCACGAAAGGATGGCGGAACGGGAGGTACTGAATTTGGATTACCCGGTTCTTGAACCTGACGAGGCTTGAATGGACCTTTGATCCGTGCTAAATAGATATAAATATTATGCAACGACGGATACGCGTGAATAATTACAAATTACCCCTTTGTGAAAAAGGATACTTGCAAAAACTCAAGTTTGTGTGTAGTGTGAAGACAGGTAAGTAATTACCCGAATCGTTTCCCAACGAGGTATGAATGGGCAAACTGTGAAAAGCTAGAATTAGAGTGATTGATGATTAGATATTGATTTTGCTTCATTAATAATTCTAAATAACAAATTAAAACAAATATGCACAAGAAAATTAAACGCGAATTATACTAAACAGAAAAATGTGTAACGGGGAATCTAAAATGGGACAAAAACTGAAATTTATGAAATTAAAACCTAAAAATGTAAAATTACTTAAAACTTATTTAAAAACTTAAATTATAATTTTTTATACTTTTTATTTAATTATTATTATTTATTTATTTATTTAATTACTTATTAAACTATTTAAATTTATAAAAAAATACTAAATGAACAAAGAAAAATCTAAAACTTTTTCTATAAATATTATTAAGTAAATAGAAGCTAAGAAAATTATAAAAATGAAACTTGCTTAATTAAAATTTAAAAAGATAAATTCTATTAAATAGAAGCTATCACTATTTTTCTATTTTTGATTTTTCTTAAAGTCTAAAAATATAATTATATTTTTCCTAGATTAAAAATGACAAAAGAAAATTATGAAAATTAGATTTATATTTTTCTGATTATTATTTTATTTATTATGATTTAATTACTAATAGAAACTAATAAAAAAGATTAAAAATATTAAATGACTTAGGAAAAATCTGAAAAATTCAGGATAATTCTAAATTAATATTTAAAAGATAGGAAAAATAAAATCAAAAGTTTAATAAGCCCTGATAAGCAGATGGGCAGATAAGCAGTTGAGCTAATAAGCTAAAAATAAGCTAAAAAGCTCAAAACTCAACCAAATGATCAGGACAGGCTTAATACACTATTAGAAGCTTAAAACAACTAGAAAAACACAAATAAGCACAAGAAATTAAGCTGAATAGAAGATAAGCAGTAGCAAAGCTCAAACAGAAAACTCAGAAAAGTGCCAAATTGCAAGGCAAATTAAGCACACCAAATAAGCTCTGAGATTCAATCTAATGGGGGCAAAAGATAGCTAGTAGTATGGGCTATTTAGAAAACCAAAAAGCAAAGCAAGAGCTTATCTAAATAAGCCACAATTGAGGTAAGATCAGCAGCCTCAGCAATCAGTGTATACTGATTTGCTTTGTGCAGGGCTGTGCAGAGTAGCACAAACCAAAGGACTGCAAATCAACTTATGTGGCTACTCTAATTGGACTCAAATTGACTCAGAGAAGTCAAGAAAAAGGGTCAAAAGAGCTTATGGCTATATATGGCTTATTTGAGCTTTTTAACTTCTAAAAAATCCACAGATGGTTCAAAAACACACAACCAATCAAATGAACTTGTTAAATCTTAGAAACAGCTTATATTGACTTAGATAAGCTTAACCAAAGTTGGCCTTGATGCAAATCTATAGTAACAAGAGGTTTGACCTGTTTGACTGAGTTAAACCAAACAACCCTTTATAGGGTGTCTGTCTTGGATTTTCAAAGGAAACAAATGATTCAACTTATGATTACTGACTTTTATTGATTAAATAACTTATTTAAACTATGATAAGCAACTTTCAACAGGAAAATAAGCACTCTAATAAGTTTATGCTAATTTGGCTATTTTTTGGCTTTTATATGTTTTTTAAGCAAAATGAACAAAAGCTAATAAACCACTGATACAACAGATGAAATATGTTAAGAAACTAGCAATAAGCACATATCAACAACAATAAGCTATTAAAAAGCATTAGTACAGTAAAATGCAAAATTTGTGAAACTTAGCAAAATGCTTACAACTGCTATGGATAATGGAACAGAGAACAAGGACCAAGAACACTCTAGCTTGTTCACACAAGCTAGAAAACCCCAAGAAAAGCTTCCTGAATTAGCTTATACTCCAAATAAGAGCTTATTGCCTCAGCAGTTGACTTTCATTGACTTTTTCTTCTTTCTTGAATTAGATCAGGATTAAACTAATATAAGCTTATCAAAAGCTATTCAGAGCTTATGTAAGCTTATAGGAACAGCAATTAAGCTTTTCCAAATAACATTAAACTTAATACGAATTACAATAGAACTTGAAATTATAAAGTGACTGAAAATTAATGCAAGATGTATTAAAATGAGATCAAAATGACTGTAAATGACTTGTATTAATGACTGGAAATGAAAATTACAATAAAGAAAGACAATTAAGTAAAAACGATTTAAATAAAAATTAACTACTCTGGTATTTCCTATTACATTGTTCTATATATACGAAATTGAAATGGGAAAACCCTAGCCGACATCTCTGAATCTTTTAGCACCCTTGATTTCTTCTGACATCATCTCTAACGTCCAATTTCCTTTTTGGCGGGAAAACAGGAAAAGTGGGATAAGTGTTGGTTAGGTCAGTGAGAGTGGGGAGGAAGCATTAATTGCTTTTGGGAGTGTTAGGTAGCTTGTTTGGAGGGGGATGAGCTGGTGGATTGAGTAGCCAGCTGGGGGGTGAGGTGGTGGTTTTGGCGGGTGAGTTGGGAAGAAGACGGGTCAAACTTTAGTTTGACCCTGGGTTTAAATAAAGGAAGTGGGTTGGATCGGGTTTTATTAATAAAAGGGTTGGTGGGCTTGGGTGTGTTGGGCTTGGGTGGTAACTGGGTTCAGTTGGGTTATGGGTTGGGTTGATATTAAAAGGGTTGGGTTTTTTTATTAATAAGGGTCCGGTTGGTTTGTAGTTATTTAAGCACAAGGACCACTTTTGTAATATTCTGAAATTTGAAGGGCTGAAGTAGACAATTTTCCAAAGTTATCAAAAGAGTTTATTTTGCCAATTATAAATAGCACAAGGGTAATATTTGATAAATTCCAATTTTTAAATACCCGAGGACTAGTTTTGCCAATTTTGAAACTTGAGGGGTAAAAGTTGTCATTTTTAGAAAACTTTCATCCAGGGATTAAAAGTGAATATGTTTGATATCCCAAGGACTAAAGTTGACTTTTCTTTCATTTTAAACCTTCAGGGACTAAATCTGCCAATTTGTGAAACTTCAGGGACTGAAAGTGACAATTATGCAAACTTTGTTCGTTTTTCACTTGTTTTCAATCTTTTTGTTCCTGAGTCATATAAAAACACATTTTATGATATTTTCAGTATTTTGAAGCATATCTGCATGTTTTTAAATGTTTTTGCAGATAAAATGTGACAGAAATGATAAGTATTTAGACACTCATCAATCCCCTACACTAAACTATTGCTAGTCCCTAGCAATCTTTTATGAAGTTTTAATGGATTTTTCTCTTTACCAGATAGCCATTACTTCTGGAGTAGCCAATGCTTTAGTATGTGATACTTTGGTACAATGATAACCAAATGATTTTGAGCAAACCATCAGCTGTCAACGGTTTTGATTTGTCTTTACCAAAAGCCGTTTGCTTCTGGACTAGCCAACTCTTAGATAAATTACAACTATTATCTTTGGTGAGCTGATTACCAATCATGGTTTTTCACTGCCTTTACCACAAGCCATAACCTTGCGGGCTAGCCAACTCTTCACTTATAAAGATATGGCGAGTTGAAAACCATACAATTTTGGGCAAATTGTAAGCCATCAACGGATTTGAGACATCTTTACCAAGAGCCGTTTGCTCTAGGATTAGCCAATCCTTATGTGGGTTAGACATGGCGGACTGATAACCATTTATTGCGTTCTAAGTGAGAAAAAATTTTAAAATTTTGGCTAAAAATGGGGGTACTAGATGGTACATTTGATCAAATTCGCTTGAATTCCCCCCCACACTTAGAACTGAATATTGCCCTCAATATTCAAAGCACCGGTTGTTAAACCAACACTTAGAACGTGAAAGGGAAATACTAATAGCCATTATTTTTATACATACTTTTTTTTTTTTTTTTTTTTTTTTTTTTTTTTTTTTTTTTTTTGACTGTACATATATACAACATGTGGGGCATCTCCCCCACACTTAGATGAGACATGGGTGAAAACCCATATTTTGCTACTGTTTTTATTAACCGAGTCGCTAGCTTGACTCGACCCCGAATTCATTGGTTCATGGGGAAGTAAGTGGAAGAAACCATCTCTATCGGTCTTTCATTAAAGATGCTTGGATAACCAATTGAGCATAAGAAAGTTCCACACCGATGAGATAAATCCGGCATTTAAACCAATGTTAAATGGAAAATGCCGGGGTCAAAAGTAATATCCTCACTCCCGAATGAGTGAAAGATAGGGGAAATCACCGGGTAGGTGAAGGGAAGAAGAGAGATCTGAATAGCAATTAAAATAAGAACTTCCTCCTCAAGAATTGCATTTTCAAGTGGAGGAGGCAAGTCCTTAAACTTGATCTCAGGAAATTTGTCAGTTTTCTCATTATGAAGTTCAACGGGAGGGAGAGAAGGAGAATTGTCCTGATTTAACAATTTCTCAAGAAGAAGAATATCTCCCTCCAGATCAATCTCGGCGTTATCAATTCCTTCCAGAAATGAATCACACTTGAGAAAAGCCTCGATCTCTTCTAAATTGGAATCACTTCCCTCAAACGGAGGGAGAGAAGGGGAAGAGTCGGAAATGATAGGTAGAGAAGATGTGGTGGGATTACCACTCACAGAATTATGAAAATAACCTAGACTTTCTTGAGAGTACTCCTCTGAAGCAATGTCAATGACATCTATTCGGTTAACCGATGCAGAATTATAATTTGAGGAGTACCTCGAAGTTTGATCATGGTTAAAGGTAACAGCTTCCTTATCCACACGCAAGGTGATCTCATGCTTAAATACATCAATAAGAGCACGGCCCGTTTTTAGGAATCCTCTTCCAAGAATTAGAGGAACCTTTTGATCTGCGTCGAATTCAACAACCACAAAGTCAGCTGGAAAGTGGAACTTTCCTACTTTCACAAACACATCTTCGGCAATGCCGCATGGATGAGATATGGTTCGATCTGCAAGCTCAAGAGTCATGCAGGTAGGAGTAAGAGCCGGAAGAGAAAGTTTCTTCCATACTGAATGAGGCATCAGGTTGATGCTTGCACCTAGATCTGCTAAGGCATAGCATTCAACCATTCTCGGAAATACACAAGGTAGTAGAAACTTTCCAGGATCTCCAAGCTTCTCCAGAAGCTTTTTTAAGATAACCGCTGAGCAGTTCTCATTTAACGGAGTTTTAGCCATTTCAATCAGCTTTTCCTTGTTGCTTAATAAGTGTTTGATTGTTGATGCAAACTTGGGCATCAGAATGATAGCATCCGCAAAACTTATGTCAAAATGTAATTCTTTAAAGATTTGAAAGAACTTGTCCATTTGTTGACTAGCTTTTTCACGGAGCTTTTGCTCATTTAAGCGCGATGGGTAAGGAATGTAAGGTTTGGATTTAGGGGCAATGACTTCAGGAGTCTCTACAGATTCAAAGACAACTCCTGGTTTGGATTTCTTTTTTTGGATAATCGGAGGCTGGACATGTGCTGTACTTTGTGGGTTTGGAATTTGCACTTTGTCCGTTGTATCCTCCGTCTCTTTCTCCATTTCAAATAACGGAGGAGGAATAGGGCCAGATGGCCCCTCATAAGCAGCACCACTCCGAGTGGTGATAGCTTTGACGAAAGTGGTATCTTCATCATCATCACTGTCATCAAGCACACTGACAGGAACAGCATTGAGCATCCCGGAATAATATCTGGCTGTTCTTTGCTCACTAAGTTTGGTTGACAAACTTTTAACCGTAAATCGTGATAAAGTAGGATCTATTCTTGACGGTTGAGGAGCAATTGTGGGTGTAGAATTTTGGATGACCGAGGGTTGGACGTATTTAGCACTTCCATTGTTAGTGGGCAGTACCGGGTCCTTTATCACCTTGAGTCCATCATGAGCTTTACCACTATGTGTAGTGACAGCTTTGAGTTCACCCCTTGTTTGACAACAGTGTTACTGGGGAGACCTCCCGAGGTAGAAGGTGGATTGAGATGGTCCATGAGACTGGCAAACATATTCTTAACTTCGCTTTGAGAATGATCGATTTTGTTTGAAAGCTCAGTCCCTTGCTTGTGTATTGAGGACTGAAATTCATTCTTCAAATTAGAGATTTGATTTTGCATTGCCTTCATATTGGTCTCATTAACCTTGATGTAGCTATCAAGTTCATTCGAGAGAGGTCTTTGGGAATTAGGAGCTGAATACCCTTGATTACCCCTTTGGGGTGGGTATTGATTGTTTGGGGCATGATATTGATTCTGCGTGTTTTGCCCTCTTTGCTGATTAGGATTAATCCTATTTGGATTGTTAGGAGGAGGAAATCCGGGTGGTCCATGCTGATTTCTAGCACGGTAATTTGTTTCCACTTGAGGATGGTATTGGCCACCTCCTTGATTGGAAGATCCGGCTAAAGCTTTGACTTCAAATGCATTGCCATCGGTGGCAGTACAATTATAGTAAGCGTGAGGACCACCACAAGTAACACAAACTTCTACCTTTTTGATTTCAGCAGTGTGAGAAGTTTCCGGAGCGGACTCTTTCTTTTGTGTGGAGAAAACCAAAGCTTGAATAACCTTCGTGAGTTCAGCAAGCTGAGTATCAGTACTAGACTGACTCACGGGAGATGAAGTAGAAGGTCCAACACTAGCCTGAGAATTATATGGTCTGGCTCGTGCAGTGCGGACCTTTGACTTATTTTCAATAAGTGCAATGGCTTCCTTAGTGGATTTGCTCAGAAAATTACCTCCAGCTGAGGCATTAAGAGAATCTTGGTCAGATGGGTTTAACCCATTGTAAAAAGTGTCCATTTGCATTAAATCGGTGAAACCGTGATGAGGACATTTGCGGAGCAATTCTTTGAAACGTTCCCATGCCTCTCCAAATGGTTCATCAAACCTTTGAGAGAATTTCATGATTTCATTTTTGAGATACGTGGTTTTAGAAGGAGGAAAGAATTCATTCACGAATTTCTGAACCAAATCTTCCCATGTTGTTATCGATCGAGGGGGTTGTTTGTCAAGCCAAATCCGGGCTGCCCCATCGATGGAAAACGGGAAAAGAAGAAGTTTGATTGATTCCTCAGGGACACTTTTGCATTTGATGGTGGATGTGATTTTATTGAACCATCTAATGTGATCTTGAGGATCGTCCCTGTCAAAACCATAGAATTGCCGCTGGGTTACCAGGTTTATCAACCCAGTCTTAAGCTCAAAATTCTCAGCCACGATGGCTGGAACAACAATGGCATCTCCGTACCCATTGGTGGGAGCCTGGAGAAGCTCATTCATAGGGCGGTCTTCTGCCATGATGATAGTGGTTATGGGATCAGTACGTATCTTGGGTACGACTGACGGAGCAGAACGTCTACGACGTCTTCGAGGTATGTTTCCAAGCTCACGGAAAGGGCTTGATGACCTAGAAGAACGAGTGCGCATGCACTCAGCAAAATTTTTCAATTAAAATCAAGATCGAGAAAAAAACACAAGTGAACTTAAACCAATAATCAACAAGCGTACGGTAGCTCTCTAAAAGATAAACGCACAGAGTGGCGGAGAAGCAAAAGGTGGGCAATTAATGCTCCTTAAAAACCCGCTTCTTTCAGTCCGACAATTTAATGTCAGACTATCCTTAAACCTCCGTTATAGTTTGTTTACCAATCAAAGGTGAGCCGATATTCGCAAGTGATACAAAGGCAAGTTTAAAATCTTTGGTTTGGGAACTTATTATGGTCGTACCCCCAGTTAGGTAGTACTCTGTCTTGGTTCTCGATGGTTAATTTTATTGTTTGTTATTTATTAAAGAAAACGGAAAATGTTTTTGGGGTTTTTAATTTTTTATATGATAATAATAATAATAATATGTATAGAAAAGAAAAGAAAAATATTTTTGTATTTTATATTGTTTTTGGGAAATAGGAAGGAATTCTAGAAGAAGGATCTCGAATCACTAATCGCTAAAACTTTAAACAATAGTCGCAGCACACCTCCCCGGCAGCGGCGCCAAAATTTGATCCGTGCTAAATAGATATAAATATTATGCAACGACGGATACGCGTGAATAATTACAAATTACCCCTTTGTGAAAAAGGATACTTGCAAAAACTCACGTTCGTGTGTAGTGTGAAGACAGGTAAGTAATTACCCGAATCGTTTCCCAACGAGGTATGAATGGGCAAACTGTGAAAAGCTAGGATTAGAGTGATTGATGATTAGATATTGATTTTGCTTCATTAATAATTCTAAATAACAAATTAAAACAAATATGCACAAGAAAATTAAACGCGAATTATACTAAACAGAAAAATGTGTAACGGGGAATCTAAAATGGGACAAAAACTGAAATTTATGAAATTAAAACCTAAAAATGTAAAATTACTTAAAACTTATTTAAAAACTTAAATTATAATTTTTTATACCTTTTATTTAATTATTATTAATTATTTATTTATTTAATTACTTATTAAACTATTTAAATTTATAAAAAAATACTAAATGAACAAAGAAAAATCTAAAACTTTTTCTATAAATATTATTAAGTAAATAGAAGCTAAGAAAATTATAAAAATGAAACTTGCTTAATTAAAATTTAAAAAGATAAATTCTATTAAATAGAAGCTATCACTATTTTTCTATTTTTGATTTTTCTTAAAGTCTAAAAATATAATTATATTTTTCCTAGATTAAAAATGACAAAAGAAAATTATGAAAATTAGATTTATATTTTTCTGATTATTATTTTATTTATTATGATTTAATTACTAATAGAAACTAATAAAAAAGATCAAAAATATTAAATGACTTAGGAAAAATCTGAAAAATTCAGGATAAGTCTAAATTAATATTTAAAAGATAGGAAAAATAAAATCAAAAGTTTAATAAGCCCTGATAAGCAGATGGGCAGATAAGCAGTTGAGCTAATAAGCTAAAAATAAGCTAAAAAGCTCAAAACTCAACCAAATGATCAGGACAGGCTTAATACACTATTAGAAGCTTAAAGCAACTAGAAAACACAAATAAGCACAAGAAATTAAGCTGAATAGAAGATAAGCAGTAGCAAAGCTCAAACAGAAAACTCAGAAAAGTGCCAAATTGCAAGGCAAATTAAGCACACCAAATAAGCTCTGAGATTCAATCTAATGGGGGCAAAAGATAGCTAGTAGTATGGGCTATTCAGAAAACCAAAAAGCAAAGCAAGAGCTTATCTAAATAAGCCACAATTGAGGTAAGATCAGCAGCCTCAGCAATCAGTGTATACTGATTTGCTTTGTGCAGGGCTGTGCAGAGTAGCACAAACCAAAGGACTGCAAATCAACTTATGTGGCTACTCTAATTGGACTCAAATTGACTCAGAGAAGTCAAGAAAAAGGGTCAAAAGAGCTTATGGCTATATATGGCTTATTTGAGCTTTTTAACTTCTAAAAAATCCACAGATGGTTCAAAAACACACAACCAATCAAATGAACTTGTTAAATCTTAGAAACAGCTTATATTGACTTAGATAAGCTTAACCAAAGTTGGCCTTGATGCAAATCTACAGTAACAAGAGGTTTGACCTGTTTGACTGAGTTAAACCAAACAACCCTTTATAGGGTGTCTGTCTTGGATTTTCAAAGGAAACAAATGATTCAACTTATGATTACTGACTTTTATTGATTAAATAACTTATTTAAACTATGATAAGCAACTTTCAACAGGAAAATAAGCACTCTAATAAGTTTATGCTAATTTGGCTATTTTTTGGCTTTTATATGTTTTTTAAGCAAAATGAACAAAAGCTAATAAACCACTGATACAACAGATGAAATATGTTAAGAAACTAGCAATAAGCACATATCAACAACAATAAGCTATTAAAAAGCATTAGTACAGTAAAATGCAAAATTTGTGAAACTTAGCAAAATGCTTACAACTGCTATGGATAATGGAACAGAGAACAAGGACCAAGAACACTCTAGCTTGTTCACACAAGCTAGAAAACCCCAAGAAAAGCTTCCTGAATTAGCTTATACTCCAAATAAGAGCTTATTGCCTCAGCAGTTGACTTTCATTGACTTTTTCTTCTTTCTTGAATTAGATCAGGATTAAACTAATATAAGCTTATCAAAAGCTATTCAGAGCTTATGTAAGCTTATAGGAACAGCAATTAAGCTTTTCCAAATAACATTAAACTTAATACGAATTACAATAGAACTTGAAATTATAAAGTGACTGAAAATTAATGCAAGATGTATTAAAATGAGATCAAAATGACTGTAAATGACTTGTATTAATGACTGGAAATGAAAATTACAATAAAGAAAGACAATTAAGTAAAAACGATTTAAATAAAAATTAACTACTCTTTTATTTCCTATTACATTGTTCTATATATACAAAATTGAAATGGGAAAACCCTAGCCGACATCTCTGAATCTTTTAGCACCCTTGATTTCTTCTGACATCATCTCTAACGTCCAATTTCCTTTTTGGCGGGAAAACAGGAAAAGTGGGATAAGTGTTGGTTAGGTCAGTGAGAGTGGGGAGGAAGCATTAATTGCTTTTGGGAGTGTTAGGTAGCTTGTTTGGAGGGGGGATGAGGTGGTGGATTGAGTAGCCAGCTGGGGGGTGAGGTGGTGGTTTTGGCGGGTGAGTTGGGAAGAAGACGGGTCAAACTTTAGTTTGACCCTGGGTTTAAATAAAGGAAGTGGGTTGGATCGGGTTTTATTAATAAAAGGGTTGGTGGGCTTGGGTGTGTTGGGCTTGGGTGGTAACTGGGTTTAGTTGGGTTATGGGTTGGGTTGATATTAAAAGGGTTGGGGTTTTTTATTAATAAGGGTCCGGTTGGTTTGTAGTTATTTAAGCACAAGGACCACTTTTGTAATATTCTGAAATTTGAAGGGCTGAAGTAGACAATTTTCCAAAGTTATCAAAAGAGTTTATTTTGCCAATTATAAATAGCACAAGGGTAATATTTGATAAATTCCAATTTTTAAATACCCGAGGACTAGTTTTGCCAATTTTGAAACTTGAGGGGTAAAAGTTGTCATTTCTAGAAAACTTTCATCCAGGGATTAAAAGTGAATATGTTTGATATCCCAAGGACTAAAGTTGACTTTTCTTTCATTTTAAACCTTCAGGGACTAAATCTGCCAATTTGTGAAACTTCAGGGACTGAAAGTGACAATTATGCAAACTATGTTCGTTTTTCACTTGTTTTCAATCTTTTTGTTCCTGAGTCTTATAAAAACACATTTTATGATATTTTCAGTATTTTGAAGCATATCTGCATGTTTTTAAATGTTTTTGCAGATAAAATGTGACAGAAATGATGAGTATTTAGACACTCATCAACCTTTTTGGATGGAGTTAATCAAGAGTTTACCTTGTCCATTAGGTTTGGTTTTCATGTATCGAAGCATACGGCTTGTCCATGGAAGGTAACTAACTTTTTCTAGCATTGGAGGACGGTTTTCAGCACCAGCTGCATGGATATCTTGTTGAGTAGTCATTGTTGATGTTATATGATAAAGTTGGTTCAGTTGATTCAGGATCGTTGCAAAGAAATAAGTGTTGTGGTTGTTGAAGGTTGAACTTAGTTGTTGTTGAGAAGTCTTGGTTCTTTGTTGATGATCGGTTGAAGTTACTTGCAATTTAGATAAACTATTACAATTTAGATAAACGAAACAAATTAAATAAAGTTACTAAATTTGACTAGACTATAATTTAGACAAAATCAAAAGTTCACAAATGCGACAACGTTATGTAAATTACAATTTAGATAAAATGACAATTTCTATAGAAATTTCAATTTAAACCAAAATTTATACAAATTATGGCAAAATTTCAATTTAGATAGAATTTATATAAATTTGTAATTTATATAAAAATCTAACTAATTTATACCAACTAGTAGATATCCGATTGTCGAAGTATTCGTCACACTTATACAAGCGAGAGAATACCGAGTCCGCAAGCTTTGATGTTGTAAAAATTACGTTCGAATCAAATTTATAAAAGTTATTTAAGTTGTAAAGCGTTTAAATGAATTGCGAGGACCAGTTCTGCCAATAACGGAAAGTCTGCCAAGCTGTTTGCGATAAGGGACCAAAGTTGACAACTTGCGAAAGTTATTCAATCTGCCACAATTTCGATAAAGGACCAGAATTGCCAATTAGTGATAGTTGTCACAAATTCAATAAGGGACCAGATTTGCCAAGTTCCGAAAGATGATCCACACAATTGCGATAAGACTGAGTAGCACAATTTCGATAAAGGGCAATTTACAATTGCGATAAAATTTCTTTTCACAATTGCGATAAGAGCTGGTTGTCACAATTTCGATAAAAGGATCTAGCACAATTTCGATAAAGCGAGATTCCCACAATTTCGATAACTTGTACAATTCCTATAAACCCTCTTTTTTATCTAAATTCTTATACAAGAACTTAGATTTTTCCGTGTCGATGGTAGAACCTTTTTATCACAAGTCTTATACAAGGTATGTGATAAAAACTCCAACGCAAAGAAGATTCGAACCTAGGCCTTTTGTCGCACTTTTTTTCACGATAAAAAACTTCAACAGATGCCGTACAAACCAATAAAGCTACCAACTTTTGTCGCCAAAATGATCAGGACGCAATATTTTGACACAAAAAGTGACTTTTTAATACAAGATCTCACAAATCAACCAAAAAGCTATCACCTTTTTTGTTTTAACGCACGTAAAAATCACAAAGTTGGAAGCTTTTCTCCTTAAAGGCCACGTAAAACTAAAAAAGCTTGAAGCTTTCACCTTCCAACACACGTAAGACGCAAATATAATACTAAAAGTACACAACTTATAATGAAAATACGCAACTTTTAAGCTTATAGATGAAAAAACGCGACACAACTAGACCTACAACTTTGTTTGGCGGATGATACCACTTGTTATCCTATGTGAATCGACTCTATCACTACAAATAGTACAATATAAATACGTGACACTCAAAGAAATAAAGTATAGATGAGAAGAAAGTAGATGGTGGATCGTATATAAATTTTCAATCGAATGTTTATTAGCTTCAATAATAAAGAAAACAAACACAACCTTGAGAGAACACACTACACCTACACACTCTCACCTAGACAAGACTAAGAGGCACACATATTTGGTGAGAGTGTGTGGTATTTATAGTGAAAATGAGGGACGCCCTAGATGCTTCTAAGCATGGGCTTAGTGGGCTTTGTGTTGGACTTGGGCTTTTGTTTATTACTTGAACATTTATAATTAAATTCCAACACAAAGCCTTACAATAGTTAACTACATACACGAGACACTATTCTAAATATTACAAATGACCATCACTTGACTAAAAATATAAATGCTAACATGACGTATCTACATAAAAGAAGTTCCAATAAGCAATCCCAGACAACCTTATTAAACAGCTCATTCATAACTTCATAAGCAATTCTAACAGGCATGCATTACAATTTATGACTATAGAACCACAACATATTTAAGCTTTTAATAAGTAAGTCTAACACCAAATGGAAAAACAAAACTACTAGTCAAAGATAAACTACGATTGATATTTTACTATAGGGCCAACTCAACCATTTATTCAAGTAACTAATTCAACCATTTATTCAAGATAAGTCCATGTTTTAGGGCCCTTTACTGCCAAGAAATAATGTTGTAATGTGTATTGGATGACCACAAGGGTACGAGAAGCTCCAACAGGTGCCAATGCAATAGTGTGCAGCTGTTCTTGTACATGTTCTATTTAACACAAGCATGCTAACCTAAATGCTATAATTTACACTAAACACCAAGATTTATGGTTAGTATTTCGATCAACAAATATTTCAAAGCTTAAATTAAGGATTTCAACACTTACTGCTAAGTCGATGTGCGAGTATCTCATTTATTTTACCTTATTTTATCCAAATACAACTAGAATACAGATCTAACATTCATTCAAATACTTTTAAACATCAACAAGAACTTAAAAAACCATGTCAATGATGTCAACAGAGATTATATTGAACTCAAAACCTAATAAACAACTTACAGCCTAGACAACGAATCTGTTGCAACGGGCGGTGTACGAAGGGACGGCGGAGGCGAAGTAAATTTGATCGCGATTGAAGGTTGGTGATTTTGAAAAGCCTAGGGTTCGATTAAGATTTAGATTGGGGAAAATGTAAGATGATTATATGGGGCTTAATGATGAAAGAATATCAACATATGAACTTGATATCATTGAATTTTAATTTTAAGTTAATTAACATCTGATGAATATTTGGAATATTGAGGGTTGTGATTTTGGTAAAGGAGATGGTGTGGGATGCTGGGACGTGCGTCTTTTTAAACTTTTTTTTGAAACCGGGATAATGAAAAGTTTGAAGAGCATAAAGCCCGCTTGAATGCTTCATAAATAGATCAGTGGTTTTTGTATAACTGATCTTTTTAAATGAAAACACAATTAAATCGGTTTTTTATATAACAAATGATCTATTTATCTCAAATAGATCGACCTTTTTTTGCACCGATCTATTTGAAGTGATCTCTTTAAGCTTTTCTGTAGTAGTGACAACTGATTTATTGTCAACAAAACCTTTTATTAGAGTACTCCTTAGGATGCATGGGAACAGGGTGATCACACCGTTCTTCACCTTTTGGAGAGTATATTTCAATGTGTTGTAACCTAAGGGTATTGTGTCATGTAACTTCTTCCCGAAAAATAAGAAGAAAAGTTCATAAACACCCCTTAAAATTGGGTTAGTTTTGTAACTTTTTAAAATATTTTTAGTCATGCCCCATAACAATATACAAATGGCTAAATAATTACAAGTATCATCTTAATTTGCCTCCTGCATAAACAAAATAAAGGTTTTATTTTTTAAATTTTTTACCATTAAATAAGTTTTACAATTACGATCAAAACAAGTCCTATATTGCAATACTTATGATATTTGTTGCTTTTATAAAACAAATAACATTATAAAAAATGTAACATAAGTATAAGTTGGTTAGTTTGGCAAGTTTTCTTAAAATTTTGATTTTTGGCAACATTAAAAAAAATATAACCTAAATTGGTTAGTTTGGCGAGTTATCTTAAAATTTTGATTTTTGGCCATCTAATATTTATTACTAACACAAAGATGACAAATATCATTTAGCTTAACTACGATTGCGTGAATCATATAAGTTGATTGATGTGAGAATATATAGTCTTAAATTTATAACCTATATAGATCTATTCCTACACACTTAAGAGCAGTGTATCATATCGTGCAGTAGCGTAGTGGTAAATACGGGTGTCGAACCCTAAGAGCTGGTAATTTAGTAAATAATACGAAATAATAAGTAGACCTATGAAAGAAATTAAATTTCCCAAGTAGAGCTATAGATCCACGCGATCAATTACTTAAAAGACTAATGGAAACTTAAATAAGAAATAAACGAGAATGGTAATGAACTATAATCAACCAAGGATGAGAAAAATGTGGTAACCTAGCTAATCCTTTATGCTTCTAAATGATTCAATCCTACGTGCAATGTATAATCTTAATCTTAGTAGAGGTTGTAATATCATAAAGATCCAATTGGTATTTGCAATCTAAACCTATGATCTCCAAATATCTAATCCTAATATTATAGCAATTAGTTTATTCGTATTTCAGTCATCAAGAATACCAACTATCCTTTTAATTTATCTATGTTAACTACTTAACATTCAACACCTATAGTTGCCAACTACAAATGTTGTCTTGCACTTTTTAACGAATTATTCTTAATTTAGGCTAAGCTAATGGTCATAACCCGGCAACTAAGAGGGAATGGTCATCCATTAGTCGATCTAATACCCTAGTTTTTAGCTTTACTTCCTAGTGTATCATCAACTAGACAATTATAATTCATACCAAAACGCAATGATCTATTGCTAAACAAATAAAATATCCAATAAGATCAAGAATTAAACTTTAGGAATCAAATTAAAGGAAACATAATATCATACTAGGTTAAAACATGAAGTGTTTAGCCAAAAATCAGAGTTTGGATCTTAAAAACAATGTATGAAACAATGAAAGTAATAAACATTGTGTTTGATAATCAAAACGACTTAATGCTGATGATTATGATTCGTCATGTCTTCTCCCTTGTATTGCAGCTTGAAAGTGATGAAATTCAACCTTGAATTAACCCTAAATCGTCTTCTGTGGTGTTTCCTTTATTATGGACGAGTTTTGTAGATATTTATAAGGTTTTGTTGTCTTGACCTCTCTACAGCATAAAGGTTAGTAAGGCTCTATGCCATATACGCTTCGTCTCAAAACTCCTTGCAATCTTCATTGTCTATGGCGTATAGCTAAATGCTTGTCTACGCCGTAGAATATATGCCGGATGAAAGCTCAAAAGTCTTCAAAAGGTGTACCCCGTAAAGTATGCCAATATGGTGTATACGCTACGTTGTGATTTGGCTTTAAATTCTCCACTAAATACGGCGAAGAGACAAATGCCTCTCTGCGACGTAGAAGCCTTGATCTCAAATTTCTTCAAACTTAATCCAATTTCCGCGTCTTTCTGTTCCAATGCTCCATTATATCATATTATGAAAATAGGAAGTAATTAAGTACCCAATCCACTTAAAATGATATAAAACAAGACAATAAACATAGAATAATGATATAAAACAAGAAAATAAACATAGAATAATGATAACCAAAATATGATATTATCTAATGTTATCATTGATCTATATGTTATTATGTAATGTAATGTAACGAGGATTTCAGCCTGCGCATTGCTGCGGAGTGCTTGTATACGTTAGTTTTATAGTCGTTGGAATACCATATTTTTTTTCTAGGTCAAACATTCTTTATGTGTTAATAATTCTTGTAACAGTATCCGTGATTCAACATTACCCATAGAAAGTTAAAATAATTATTATTGAATCAATGAACCACTTATCTTTTCAGGCGATTTACACATAAAGCTGAAGATAATCCTCTTCATTTCTTCTTGATCTAGTATTCTACTCATACAAAAAGTAGAAGAGGAAACTACTATTAGTGTTTCTATAGGTAAAATACATAAAAATTTACACAAAATCGTCTTCATTTCTTCTTGGTTTCAATTTTTGCAAGTAAGATGCATATAAAGTCACACGAAATCATTTTCATTTCTTCTTGGTTTCAGCTCTTGCTGACTTGCTGTTGATATTACCCGGAATAGCTGCTTATAAGCTCGAGCAACCTGAACAACACGATCCTCGCCGAATCATGTATTTCCATATTCTCCACTGTTTCTATCAAAAAGTGTGAAACATTATTACACCTACAAAGGCGTAAATCGCTAATTTCAAGCTATAAATCATAAATAGTCAAAATAAATATTTGGAAATGGCACCATATAATATATTGTTGGTTTCGCACCACATATATATACCGAGCTGCAATCATGAAAATACGTCCAAAAATTGAAATTTAGAAAACTATGTTTACCAGGAAGTTCTTCAAGACTTTCCATGTCTCGGCGTCAGATAGATGATGCCTAACTTTAGTGGTGCCTTTTGTATGTGAACATGCCGTAATTGAGTTGCTCTTCCCAATAGATATGTCACTTAAGACATTGTTCATTTTCTATTTAGAATAAGCACGATATGTAAAATAGGCATACTAACATTGAGGTAAGGAGGATGGAAGAAATCGATACTAAAATTTTTATCGAGCATGTACGGAGGTTTTTCGCCACGAAGAAGCCCGGATAATGACTTCCTCGTGAGAAAGCTTCTCAACGCAAGCACCAAAAAGAAAGTTTACAAAGATTTCTTACACTCCACTTACTCCAACATTAATATGTCCCTTTGGCGTATCATGGATACCCAAATAGAAAAATGAACAATGCCTAAGTGATTAGAGACATAATATTTACATTTTGGATCAGAAATTGTGTTGGCTACAAAACACGATTGCATTTTATGCCTTCCAGTATTTGACCTCCCAAAATTAAGACACATTGGGTATAAAAATCATCATCGCCATGCAGCCATCATCCATATCAAACATACGAAAACTATGAAAACTATGCACAACACGTACAGGCAAGAGTCTTGACCTAATAAACCTTTTATAAATGATTTATATCATTTCTACGCAAAGCTAGTGTGTGACTACTTGATATTATTGGAAAAATCATTTTAAAACTAACCGCGCAAGTTTTAAATTCTCGGGCGACCTTTATCGAGCCTAAACTAGCCCCGAGCCATTATTTTATAAAAATTACAAGAGTGGTCCCTGTGGAAGTATTTAAACCGCCGCCCTTGTACTTCCATTTACTTGCCACTTTGTCTTAAACATTTGGGAGTATAAAAAGATTACCACTTAGGGTTTCACCCCATTTTTCACTAACTCAAAACCCTAATCCATCTCCTTCTCCTCCCACTTGAACCACAGGCGACCAACCACCACATTGCCGCCTGATGGGGATATTGTAAACCTCAAGAAGTTTTACAATCCTCCTAGGCAGTGTACCTAACCGTTGTAGTGTAGTATAGGCAAGACACAAGGGATTGATCGTTCACTAGAGGAATAGTGTTGTGAAGGCCGAAGTGTATGTCGAGATAGGTCTAAAGGTGAGGGATGAGTATTTTTTTTATTTTTTTATTTTTTTAAAAGCAAGGTAAAATCTTGGGGTTTGAAAGAGTTGGCGTTTTAACTACTAATTAATTAAAACTATTTAAACTAAAATTAATCTAAAATGCAGAAAAGTAAAAGTGTGGTAACTATTATGATAGGAAAATGTGTTCACTTAAATATCTTTACTCCCTAGTTATCTTTTATTGATTAGTTGAATTGTCACATCCTTGTTTTAATTGAAGCGTTGTATTCCTTATTATTGGTCGTAAGGAGGTGCCATATGCCCTAACTCTATGAACGTATAAGTCTCCCTTAAGAAAGCTTAAAGTTATTAAGTCTCCTAGGATCTACAAGCCACAATTCATGCAATAAATACAATGAGAAAAACCACTAGCGCACTCTAGGGTTGCGTTTTATAAGACGGACATGCTAGTACATATAAGAGTTAAGACAATTTTCTTATCCTAACGCGAGGCAATCAATTAAACAAGAGACGACAATCAATAATCAATAACTAGGTTTCATTCCATCTAAGTAAACACTAATAAATCTAGCCAAGCATGTTAAAGTTAAGAGAAGAAAAACATAAAATCAAACAACACATAGATATATTGAATGATTAAAGATGAATTACTTATCTTCAACAAAACATAGATAAAGAGGCTTTAAAAAGCCTTACAAAGTAGCAGAATTTCGTCTAGGGTTTCACCTCTCCAAAGTGTAACATGAATAAAGGAAAACATATGAAAATATATATAGTTTTATATCTGTGACGGCATCACGTTATGGGTTGTGATGTCATCAGCCCGCCGTCATTAGGGTTTCGTTTGTTGCTAAGTTGTCGTTGTGACGCCGTCGCTAGTGTCTTCTGATGCCGTCATAAGGGTCTTGACGCCGTAAGCCTTTAAAAGTTCTGGGCCGTCATGAGGGTCTTGACGCCGTCAGGTTATAAAGTCTTCAAAAGTCCTGAGCCGTCGCTTGTAAAATTTGTATAAATCATAATCTCCAATTTGCAAGTGACGGCGTCACGTGTAAAGTGTGACGCCGTCAGGAGCCCTTTTCCAGACCGATTCGCGACTTTGTCATTTTCTTCACTTTCTTGTCGATTTTAGCCCAAAACATGTCGGATTTCATCATTTGCTTCCCAAGTACCTAAAATGTTAAAAGATATGATTTAGGGAAATAAATGATCAAATTTATACGAATTTAGGGCTTAAATGACCCCCTAAAAAGTTATGTTTTAAATCCTTATCACCGCCGCCGCCACCACAGTGAGCCGCCATCACCACATCGTTGTTTTTGAAGATCCAAGGTGATGGAAGACGTTTTGATGTTTAGATCGAGAGTTTTTGGATCGTGTTTGATTCGGTCCGCCTCTAATCTCTTCCACTCTTTCTAGTAGTATGATTAACAAACCGGTTATGGATTCTTTTCATCTCCTTTCTTCGATTTTAAACATAATACGAGTTGATATAAATGATTTTGTTAAGGAAATTATTCACATAATTTTTTTTGTGAATCGATTCATGTGGAAACGATTTAAAACTAAAGGCATCATCGTGTGTGGTTATTTTTCGGACTAAAAATCATGTGTTGTCGAGTGCTTATTTTCGTTCTTTCCTTTTTGGTCTTTTTCTCTCGATGTGAATAAATCCGAATGGTCTTTTGCTTGGTTTGGTATGGTTGTGCTTAATCCAAATCATTTTAGCTTATTTTGCTAGTTATAACTTATGTGGAATTTATTAATAAGCTTGTGGTTTAATTTGGGAGTGTTGTGGTTCGATTCAAAAATTCAAATCGTAAGGGTGCTTTTGTTGTTCTCGAATGAGAAGTAGAAACCACGAGGTTTGGGCCGAAGCCCATTGACCCTCAGCTGTGTTTGAATTGGTTTGGAATTGCTTATTCTTTTCTATTTTTTTTGCTTATCGTTGAAAGTTATGGCATACTTTGTTCCGATTTAAGCTCACCTAGCTTATTATTGTTGTTTTGGTTTGATTGTGGTCTCGCGTCAAAATATAGAAAGGAACCCGTGAGGGTTTGTTTTGTTGTGCCTTGGTTCGAAAAAGAAAAACCACCCGAGTGGGTGTCAAGTTGTTTTGGGTTCGGATTTAAAAGTTAACTTAAGAGGGTGTTTGTGTTGATTGGTTCATAATCGGTATTAAAAAACCACCCGTAAAGGTGTGTTTGGTTTCAGTAAAAACAAAAAGAAAACAAAAAGGGCTTATTGATTTTTGAAATATAAATAAGAAAACATTAAGTTCTTTGGTTTTTGGTAAAACTTAAAAACATAAATTATATGTTTATTGACTTTTGGAATAACTAGAAAAATATTGGGATTGTATGACTTCTATATGTATATTTGACTTGTTTTGGACATTGAATTGGTAGTTTCGAATTACTTTTGGGATTTTGGCATTGATTTGGATTATACACTTGATACGGATCGTATACTGATTACGACTTGGACAATTGGAAAATTATTTGACTTATATCAATAACTTTTGGACATCGGGCATTTTGGACTTGTTGGACTTGAAACGGATAGAGTATATTAGACTCGTGACGAATTTAATATATTAGATTCGTAACGGACATACAATAAGGAAATAATGTCTAATATTCAATAAAATACACTTTATTTTCTATATTTGTTTTCTAATAAATTGATTTGCAACAAAGTCTTTTGACTTGGGAACGTTCAATAAACAAACGGGTCATGGCGAAATTTCACAAAATTTCTATACTTAAACTTTATTTCCGAAAACTCTTTATTATAAGCACGATGAAACGACGAAATATACTACTTCATTTGTAAAACTTGAGAGTTGGAATTTTAAATTCAAACTTATCTTTATAAAACATTTATGTTTTATACAAACCACTTGGGATTATGGGGTAAATACCGAAACTTACCAATTGATCTACCTTCTTGACATATTTCCTTGACGTTATTTTCTTGACTTCTTCTTGTCATTTCTTTCTCGACTCAAGTTCTCGTCAGTACTTTTCTCAACTATGTCGTTATCTATTCCTTGTTGGCGTTTGTATTCTTGAGTCTATACTTTCTTACCACCACACGAATGATGATACCAAACTCTTTTATAATGATGATACGAGTCTATTTTGGAAACTGAGACACTTTAACTTTTGAAACTCTTGCGCATTGGATTACTTTTCACATGTCGGATTTTGAGACAAGTCTTTATGTATTAGGTCCTGCCGAGTTCGTACCGTTGTGCTTTGCTGTTTCCTAATTCTGTTGTATGCTGGCATTGCTATACCTGAGGTAAGTTTCATAGCCCCACTTTTATTGTTATGAACTGCTTTGCAAAACTTTGGGGTGAGAAACATGCAAAACTTTTACCTGGACTGAACTGTTTATTTCTTTACTTAAACCGTTACGTAAACCAGCCTAAGGAACTTGAATCCCACTATTGCCCACTTCATGGACCGTTAATTCTTGTTGAGAAGCGTTAGTGCTATAGATAGATCTATCGGGGTTGACAACCCCTTTCCAGTGTTGGTAGCGCCAACCAGAGGGACGTATATCATGTCAGGACGCAAGTGTACGGGATTAACACTTGTATGTGCTTATTACTGTCGTGTGCTCTAGGTTCACGCAAACTATGTTGAAGCTTCTGTTAGCATTAATGAAAAGTGGCGGTCATTCTAGTCATAGGAACTTTGTAAGACGTTATAGAAAGTGTCATAGATTAGTCAATGGGCTCGTGGATTGGGCTAAGCTAATAGGTTAGTAGTTATGATAAGCTAGTCTATTTATGTTTAATGTAATCCAAGCCCAATCCACAAACCAAACGAAGCCCATGCCAAGCCCATTAGAGCGTTTTATGTTTACTATATAAACACCTCAAATGTGCCATTTGAGGTGTGTGCTTGAGTGTGTAAGTGTGTGTTTTCTTATGAATAAAAGTTTTCTTTCTTTCTCTACTTTCTATCTCTAACATACACCTATATCTCAAGTCACCAAGCTTGTATCGTGTGAAAAAATTATTATCTAAGGTGTTACAAGTGGTATCAATCGCCTAACAATGATTTAGGAGTTATTTGAGTTTAGTTTTGTCTCGTTTTCTAGCTTTCCTACTCGTATTTTATAAAAAGTCTCTTACTTTTCTTGTTTTTTTTATGGTTTTAGCACTTTTTTTTTATTACAAACTAGTGTTATAAACCTTTTTTTCACAAGAAAGTTTCAAGCTTTTTGCATAAAATTTGAGTTTTTGATTCGTACTTTTTGCATTCTTGCAAAATTTCGAGCTAGCTTCTTTGGTCTTAAAAGTGTTAAAATTTGCAACTTTCTTTAAGTTTTAGTGTATTTAAGGTCGGTTGTACAAGAAAATCTTGGTTAGAAACGTTTCTTGGTCGAATTTTTAGAGTTTTGAATTTTCTGGCAAAATTTCGAACTAGCATAAACCCTTTTTTTTCGAACTAGGTCCTAAAACCCTAAACTTTCGAACTAGCTCTTCAGGCAGTTTTTTAAGGATTTGTAGATTACTCAGTGTTATTCTTTCTTGTATAAGCTAGAAAAACACTTCGACTTTTGGAAAAACTTTCAATTCGTACGAATTAGAAAGTCTTAGAAAGTTTCGAACTAGCTTGAAAATTTTGAACTAGTCTCAAAATTTCGAACTAGCAGAAAATTTCCAACTAGCTTGAAAGTCTCGAAGTAGCTTGAAAATTTCGAACAAGCTCGCAAAATTTCCAACAAGCTAAAAAATTTCGAACTAGCTTCAAAGTTTTGAACAAAGTAAAAAGTTTCGAGTAAGTGTTCACAAAACTTCAAACGGCTATAACTTTTGAACCGTAACTCCGATTTCGACGTACTACATGTCAAAACGACTGTGAGACCGAGGAGAACGACACATTGGATAAACTAAAGTTGATTCAACCTAACCTTCGAGGCTCAAAATCGCTCCGAACGGAAGTTATTGACGTTTTTAAGTTTTAAGACCAAAATTTCTCTACAACAAAGGAACTTAACTGTTACCAAACACAACTCCTTTATCATTGAAACGATCCAAGATCAACTTTATCACACATAACTTCATCAATGGCAACTCAGCAAGACAGTATCACAACTGCTTTGACAAATGCTTTTGCTTCATTCTCTAGGGCAATAAACATCAAACCACATAACAACAACCAATGGATTTCATCGTACACTGACAATACGCAGTTTGCTCAACCAAGTATATATATGGGTCAAGAAGGACAAATGGTTGAAGTTATTAAGAATCAGCAAGGAAATGCTACGGGTATACAGATGGGGAATCAGATGCAATATGCAGGGCAGTATGCTGGAAATCAAATGGATAAGATTGTGAATCAGAATGTGGTTAATCAAAATGGGAATGATTGTTTTATGACTACGATTCAGAAACCTGCATCTGAAATTTACGGTTGTGATATTGGTAGAAATTACAATGTCAATGCAATGACGAAGACACAAAAGATCCAGTACATGTTGATGCTAGCCAATAAAGATGAGTCGGGAATACTATTGACTGCTGAGGAATATGACTTCATGGTTACAGGAAGTGTTGAGGAGAATTCAGCAGATCTCAATGGAAACTACAACTTTATGGCAAATCAGCGGGCAACAACATCAAGCAGTGATTCTGATATTCCTCCTACTTATGATTCAGATCCACTTCATGAGGTACCAAATTATGGTAATGATGCTAATCCGTTTGCTCATGAGAAGCTACATTGTGTGCCTCCCGAACCTAATTATGATACAGATGTGGGGGAGCAAGTTAATAGCAATATTAACTACGAAACTCTAGATATGGATCCTAATGGAGTTCAAGTTGCACAGAATGGTGCTAATGATGAGGAAACCCGTGCTTTCTTTGAATCATTACTGAATAATTGTAGCATTGAGATTGAGAAAGTGAAAAAGGTCAATCGCAAAACTAAGGCCGCGAATGAAAATTTGACCGCTGAGCTTGAGAGATACAAGGAAAAAGAAAAAAGTTTTCAAATTGATATTAAATGCGAGTCAGAATTTGAAATTGGTTATAAGAAGTTACTTGTTAAAGATAGGCAATTGTAAACCAAATTTGATGATCTTCAAATTAGTTCAATGAAAACCATCAACTCTTTAAAACAAGAAATTTCTGATTTAACAAACCAACTTTCAAAACAAAAATCAGCTTATACCAATCTTGAAAAAGAACGGGATGAGTTGAAAAAGGACTTTGCAAAGAAAGAAGATAAACCTTTTGGACGAAATTATAGAGTCAGAACATATGATCGAAAAACTAGAAAACTTACTGGTTAAAACGGGTCATTCAAGTCAAACAATTCATATGATTACTAGTCAAACTGATCCGATTCACCATACAAAACAAAAAATGGCTCTAGGTAACAAAACTCCTTGCAATCTCAAGAAAGCTCAGAAAGAACAGAATGTTTTGTACAATGGAAATGTTATATATGCCAAACATGATCCTCCTATTGTTCGTGATTATGTGGAAATGATAGAACTTGCTGAAGAGAGTCAAACAAAAATGAAACAAAAGAATCCAGACAAGAAATCAATTGATTACAACAAAGTGAACAAACTTTATGGAATTACTTTTGTTCCACAAACACAAACATCTGAGTTTTCCAAAAATCGAGGCATTTCAAAACTAGTTTCTAAACCATTAGTTGCTTCCAAATCTCTTTCAAACATGCAACAGATGTCCTCAAACAACACTTTTAACACAAGTGCTGCAAGAGGATTTTTTGATGATATTAAAACCAGACCTGGGCTACTTAAAATGACTTTAGAAACTAAAATGAGACTCACTGAGAACAATTGGAATTCAACGGTCCATTTACAGCTGAAAAGGATTATTGAAAGTGAATTTGCTCCTCAAATTAATAACATTAATGCTCGAGTAATTCATTTTGAACAAGCATTTTTGAATGAAACAACTGACTTTGTCAAGGACCACAAATCCCTGGTAAAGGAAGCTAATGCAAATCTTGAAAACATCAAACTTTTGGAAAACCTAAATGATTCTCTCTTCAAAGCAGTTATGTCTACCGATATTATGTCTATCATTTTACAAACATATTCTGTTGAAGACGATGAAAGACTGCGAGCTAAGACCTCTGAAATTGTTTCAAAATATGAAAATGCTCTTGTAAAACTTGAAAAAGAAAACGTGTCATATTTTAAACAACTTGATCGAAAAACTAAGGAATGCAAGCATGACAAACTGTCGTATGAGCGTGCCTACAAGGACATGAAAGAGCAAAATGATCTTTTGAGAGCTCAGCTGGACAGTCTAAAAGGGAAGGGTGTGGATACTAAGTTTGCAAAACCATTGACTATGGAGAAACCACATACTTCAAAAATGGTTGAAAAACCAAAAATCTCACTTTCTCGGTTTGCTCCAAAAGTCGATGAGAAAAAGGATTTGACAAAATCAGTCACTCCACAACCCTTGCCCAAGCAAAAAGAAATTGAAAAGATTGTTGAAAATGTAAAAGTAGTTGAAAGAAACAAAAATGTGTTTACACCTGGCCTTTCTAGGAATAGTACACCGAATGTGACCACAAAAACTATTAACGAATCTGTTGGTTCTAACGACATGGTCCACAATCACTATCTAGAAGAAGCTAGTAAAAAGGCACAGATTTGAAAAGACGGAATTTTAGGTGCAAAACCTAGGGTGATGAATTCTACAAGATTCCAAGGCTCTGCTAGTAGTAGTAAACCATTACATAGAAACACTCAACAAAAAACTAGGGATTGGCTTGCATCTAAGAGTAGTAGCGCAAAAGAAAACTCTATGCACGTAGAATGCAACACTAAGAATTCAAATTTCTCTTCGAACAACAAACAATTTCCAAATAACTGTAGTGACAAAGTTAAGGTTGCTGTTTTAAGCAAGAATGTTGAATTTGTCTGTCCTACATGTCAAAAATGTGTTTTTTCAGCTAATCACGATGCATGTGTTGCACAATTTCTCAAGAAAGGAAATTCAAGTGCTAAGCCACAATCCACTAAGACACCAAATAGAAACAAACTCGTTGATAAGAAGCAAAAGGATAAACAAAACCTAATAGGTGGATATCTACAGGATGTAGTTTTTCAAACACTGAGACTTCCGCTGCATCTGATAAGAAAACTACGTCTAGATCTTACCATAGGTGGATTCCCACGGGAAAAGTTTTTAAAACAGTTGGTCTTAGACGGATTCCCACAGGGAAGATTTTTGATACTTGCACCAAGACAAATAATAGTGATAATCACCAACAGGAAGTAGAAACCATTACAACCGTTGATAGTCAACACTCTCAGGGTGATGATTCATGTACTTCTAACACTGTTATTTGTGAAACCTCTTCGTCTTTGGTTGCAGATGATTCAACTATCTTAGAACCCAGTTCATCAGAGGGTTATAATTCTGTAAATTCTTCAAAATCATTCTTTCAATCTTCTATTTTTGATTTTCCATTTCTTTTATAAAAAAAAGAGAAGAAAATACAAAATTTGAAAAACCAAGAAAATTAAAATACAAAAATAGAAAATTTTCAAAAATACAAAAACAATATAAAAATGAAAAAAATCCAAAAATATTCTTCTCACGACATGTCTCTCGTATAATCGATATTATGTGCGTTTCTAGAAATGTCATTCAACAATGATACGGATATGTATAGATGCTTGAGCGAGAGTTCACTAAAATATTTTCAAAACATGTCGTTTCTCAAAGTTTTCTTCATGATGGCCTCTGGACACATCAGTTCACGACCCGTGCGTCAAAGAAAGGAAAGTGCTTAATCAAAGCAAAAAGTTTTTAAATATTTTTTTTCAAGCACTTATCCTAAAAACATGATGGCTTTTGTATACTTCAGTACGAAACCCGGACTTAAATGATGACTTCTAATTATTTCAAATCAGGACTCGTACGTTCAAAAATGAAATCATTTTCAAAAGTTCGAGTATAAACAAACGAATATATTTCAAACAAAAACTCGTTTCTCAAACAGAAATTTTGAGCACCTTTTCAAGATTTTTCAAAATCTTTCACAATAGTGCTCAAGATAACTCCCTCCAAACCCTTACTTGATTATAAAAATTTCTGATTGAAATATGCTTTCTTTATGGGGGAGTATAAAAATCAATATCAAAATGTTCCAATTTCATGCAAAACAAATCTGTCTTTCTCTCTAAAAAGCTTTTCTTTTAATCAGTTGATATCAAAAATATCACGAATATGCTATTTTTGAGGGAGAGAAGACGTGATTAAAATGTGATCAAAAATGTTTAAAGATCGTGTTTGAATCTCAAAAGAGCTCGACTCAGAAAGTACCAAAGAATTGATGAAGCTTAAATGTCAGTAATCGAAAAGACTTGTCCTGGACGGGTAAAAATTTCAAGCTAGTCTAACTAGTGATGTAAGCGTGTCTCGAATAGGACTTGTCTAAGTAGAATGTACCGTCTCGAGAGACTTTCTTTGAACTTGACCAGGACGGGTAATAATTTCAATCTAGTCTAACTAGTGATGTAAGCGTGTCTCGAATCGGTCATGTTCACTAAAAATCGATCAATTCAAAAGTGCAAACTCTACCCAACATGTGCAAAATTATCTTAAAAACACATAAACACATGTGATGGAGGAGTATTTTAGAAAATGCAAAACTCTCGAAATGTTAACAAAATGTGTTTTATAATCACTTTGAGATATTTTCACAAAAGGTTTTATGGCATGTGATCAATGAACCTAGGATAATCATGGAGTAATAAGGTGATTATGGTTAGGCTTATGTCCTATGATTCGCCAGAGCCGAAGGGATCTACCCAAGGACAATTCCAGTAGATTAGAATTAGAAGTCCTTAGGTATGATTGAAAAAAGGAGTAAAGTGATGAAAGGAGAAAGAAGGGGTTGAAGAATTAAAAAGAAAAGTTTGTGAAAAGGGTGAAAAGAAATGGCCCTCCAATAAACTTAGGGCAGAAACCGGGTCAATACATTTGCTATCGGTAATCACAAAGTTGATACTGATATTGAAGACAAGACTTCATGGACCCAGTGACGCACTGCACAACCCCTCCTAGCCACTCAAGTATCTCTTAAAAGATATTTGATTCATTTCTCACAGAGAACTTTGCATAATCTATCGGCCTCTCACTCCGAGATGTGTTGGTATTGAAAAGGTGGCAGTCTGCTTCATGCCTCCGACGACTAAAACCAAAACGCACATAATCGAGTCTAGAGCCATGAGATTCATTAAAAGATCTCTTAGGATACACTTTCCAATTTAATACATTTGTGTTCGCCAAAAAGGACACAAGTTGTACAAGATTCTTTATGAGATCTTCGGATCTTTCCTTACATATCATGATGGTTACTATTGTTTCAAACGGTCTACAGTCATGGAGTGATACTTCGGTATACATCAACGGCTCACCTGAATTGTGGGTATATTTCGGTATATATGTTGTAAGCCTTCTTGAGGGTATCCAATTCAGGAACAGCCTTTGTAAGGATTAGAGAGGGTTTTCACACTATGTTGTTAATTCTCTCGAAGTCTGAACCTGTAAGTGCTGGAAATCCCGCCAAGGAGATTCCTTTCACGAATCGAGTCCTTAAGACGTGGGTCTTTACTTGGATTTTATCCATAGTAATGATAATTGTCCCTAACAGGATTCGGACGGCTGATGTGCCCGAACAAGGTGAATGGAATCAAGACATTCATCAGTAAAACAATCGTAGTGATCTATTCTCTAAGAAAAGTTCACCGTGATCGATTGGTGATTTCAACTAACAATATTTATGCGGATACTGACGAAAGTACCCTTGGAGAAAGACTATACACCATCATTTCAGATATCAAACATCTTCACCTTCACATACTTATACTTATAAAGTTAATCGTCAACAAACTTAAGTGAAGAACGCTCAAGACAAAAAGATCAAATTAAAGACAAAGAGTTACGTCAAAGTCAAGAGCTAATCAAGAAAGTCAAGAACAAAGTTCAAATATCAATTGAGGAAGACATAAGTATGAAGATCAAAGCTTTCTCAAGAAGTATGAGTATGTTGGAAAAGACGACACGGCAAACCTGTGAAGATGTTGATCAAAGGCAAGAAAGACCAAAAGACGTTACTTCAAAGATCACAAAGCATGAAGGAACAAAGAATCAAGACTATTCTATGACGAAACACAAAGTTCAAGACACAGAAGACCGAATCACGTGGAGCATCATTTGAATGACCACCCCTTAGGGGGAGATTGTTAGCATTAATGAAAAGTGGCGGTCATTCTAGTCATAGGAACTTTGTAAGACGTTATAGAAAATGTCATAGATTAGTCAATGGGCTCGTGGATTGGACTAAGCTAATAGGTTAGTAGTTATGATAAACTAGTCTATTTATGTTTAATGTAATCCAAGCCCAATCCACAAACCAAATGAAGCCCATGCTAAACCCATTAGGGCGTTTTATGTTTACTATATAAACACCTCAAATGTTCCATTTGAGGTGTGTGCTTGAGTATGTAAGTGTGTGTTTTCTTATCAATAAAAGTTTTCTTTCTTTCTCGACTTTCTCTCTCTAACATACACCTATATCTCAAGTCACCAAGCTTGTATCGTGTGAAAAAGTTATTATCTAAGGTCTTACACTTTGGTTGCATGACTTAGTGCTAGTGTAACATACTTTACTTTGGTGACATTATGTCGATTTTAATGTTCATATGCTTTGATTTCAATCGACTTACTGCTTTATGCTTGATACTGTATGGATTACTTTGCGGATATTTTCTTAACACTGTGAGTGTAGCAGTGGTCACTTGTATTGAACTTGACATTTACGTGAATATTTCTCGTTATAAATTTATATGTGGACCTAAGATGTTACAAGTCTTGTATAAGCGAGACTTGCAACAGGATTAGGTTAGCATATACTTGTCATGAGGTTTTACTTGAAAAGGGTTTCCATCTTATTTACGTTTTCACTAAACCTATGAACTCACCAACCTCGTGTTGACACTTTTAGCATGTTTTCTCAGGTAATTGAACTGTATATTGTATGATGTACTTTTGGAGGCCCTTGGTAGTGGCATGGTCATAGACTACTCTGAAACTAATTGGGACTACTTAATTTCTTTTATAGGCCTGTATTTCCGCACTATTTTAAATGATGTAAAACATAAAACTTTTGATTATGAAATTTCTTCTAAACGGATGAGGTAAATCCATTTCCCTATGCTTGTGTTGTGTACCAATTTAGTAGCACCATAGTGACATTATCTTCCGCTGCGATCCATTTTGGGGTGTGTTACACTGCATCACCTTAGACTAATAGATGATGATTTAAGGTATTGCCAGTAGGATTAAAATGAAAGAAAAAGAAATAAATAGTATACCTCAACAAATACGCTAACTTCAAAACAAAAACCGTCCCCTATATGCCACGCACAAACTTCATGTTCTGAACACAAAAGAGAACAACTTATAAATAATTGCATCAGGACTATTTAAGGCTTGGCTCAGATAATGTATTAGGTAAAAAATACGGTTGCATTGCATGTTCCACGGTTTTTGCCAAGGAATAACCATATAAGATAGATATAACAAAACACCGAATGAAACACGGAAAAAAAATCCATTGCTTTTGACTAAGGTTGTATAATGTTAATAATTACCGTTCGAACTAAAACGTGCACATGTGATGCAACCAACACGCGTGATGAAAATTATTGGGCTCAGACAACAAAGTGGCTGCAAAAAATGGTTATAGTTTATGCCATCCGGCTTTTTCAAATCAAATCGACCTAGCAATCCCCAACAATATGAAATTTTGAAGAAGACCATCTAAACAAAACGTCAAGAAAACTGGAAATGTATGACCCAAAGGGGACAAAGCTATGCAGATCACGGACACCTAGCTAGTCGAAGCATTTCTTTGAGGTTTACATGAACAAAGAAGGCCCTTATTTTCTTCCATAATGATATCGTTCTAAAAACCAAAAACCGTGTCATTATAGAAGAGAAAAGGATCCTCTTCGTACGTGTAAATCCGAAATAACTGCTTAGAGTATCCAGGTGCAAGTGACCTGCACAACATGATCCCCCTTGAGTCATACATTACTACTTCTTCCGCTATTTTCTCCAAATTGCCTCTAGAATATAGCAACATCACCATCCCAACAAAATCATACATCGCTTATCAGGCAGATTTTCGGGATGGACACTTGGCTGCTAGACCAACTTGATAAGCAAAATCCGCCCTTAAGCGGTACATGGAACCTTTAAATCGATTTCTTCCATCCTCCTCACCAAGCATTATAAATTCCAGATGAAAATTCTTGCATAACCTTAAAATAATAATAATAATAATAATAATAATAATAAAAATAATAATAATAAAAAAAATAATAAATAAATAAATAAAAACTATCAAGTAACTGTAACAAGAAAGTTTTTGACACGACAAAATTGAAGGACCTAATCAACATAGCAAAGAAACAATCATCGAAATCAGAAGTACCAAAAAAAAGTATATGAAGTATGTGGAATACCATGTTAATACAAATATCGCCTAAAAGAGTTATTTATATTTTACGATCCTTGCTAAATTTTATTGACGACAATAATAAACTTTATATACGCAAAGTATAAAATTTGTCAAGTCTTTTATATATAGTTTCAAGTTTTCTTTCATACCACTAAGTTTTAAATACAGATCATATAGTGTTAATTTAAATGGACAAACTTTATATACACAATTACTCTTTTTATTGTACATGTTTCTAAAAATGTCTATAAACATACCAAATAAGTCTTGTATTAGAATAAGTAAACAAATCATTTTTACTTACACAAAGACTAACACATCATTTCTTCATAAACATTTTTCAACTAGTTACATTATACCTTTAAACTAGTAACTTTCATAATACATTTAAATCAAAATGAAAATTGTATTATTACTTCATTACTTGGATCATCCTACTCTAGAAATATTTGAGATTATATCTTGCTTAGATTATGGAAAGATCTTGGAAAGATTTTGGAAAGATTTGAAAAAGATTTGTGAGATTTTATGTCAGAGGTCCAAGGACCCCTTTTCTATAAGGGGCGGGCCCTTTTTTGGGGTCCGTGTGAACCGCTAGCCTCTGAGGCCTGTGGCTATAAATAGCAGCTCAAAGTTTCTTGTTTTCTTATCACTTACAATTATAAATTTCTATACTCTCTATCAGTTGTTCATATTCAGTATTTAACTCACTCATATTTGTGTTAGTGAACTTCTTAAATAGCAAGAAGATCAATATCATCATTCAAGACTTACTACCATTAAGGAATTGTTGCAAGTCTTCATTTGTACATTATATTGTATATTGTACTTCATCATACATCATTGTTGTACCAAACCATCATAAACCTCTATAGTGATCGGTCAGTATTTTAGTCCTCAAAATAAGTAGTGTGACATGAGTGGTTGTACCCTTGTAAAGAACTCGACATCTAGCTTTGTGTTGGAAATATTGTGTAAGCGCCGTGTAAGGTTTTCTCCGCCGGTTAAAGGAGCTTGTTGACTAGTGAAAGGGTACTCTAGGGTTGGATACTTGCGGAGTGGAGTAGGGCAAGGAAAAGAAGTCCTTGTAGACCGAACCACTATAAATCCCCGTGTTGTGGAAAAGAAATAGTTGTCAATTTCACATACGGTTTTCAAAGAAAAAAATAAAAACTGTAAAACTATTCAACCCCCCCCCCCCCCACCCTTCTAGTTTTCCACATACCAAATTACCCTGAACCAACATTTGATAATGTGAAGTATTAGCATTTAGATGACCACATTATGTTCAAATTAGCTTCATTTGTTAATTAATAGAGCTTACTGAATCGGTAAATATGACTACAACCTATATAATCGTCATTCATTACCTCATTCCAGACTTTAAAGGATACCAGAAAGCACCTGTTTTGCACAGGGGCACTTGTAAAAGCGACAATCATTACCAAAACTTATATACAATATATAAAATCACTACTTATGACTACATATCACACTTTAAATAACATCACAAAACAACTACTCACAGATTATACACATTGTATAAAATTAGCACCTATGACCACATATCAGACTATAAAATAAATCAGAAACCCTAAACAAATACAAACACACGTATATTGCTTAAGCAGGTATTACCTCATAATACGTAAAGTATTAGTCTTAAAAACAAAACCTGTATCTGTCTTGCAACAAACATGAGTGGTGAAAACCTTTGGTTGCGCCATGCACGGGAGTCTCCTGATAACAAAATCACTGGCAAACTGAAAACATGAATTCCAACATAAGAATACACCTTTATACTCCCTAAATTAGATCTATGAAACATATGACAAGCATTGAAAGCCCACATCCAGTACCCTAGCTCAAATATCAAAATCGATGAAAATATAGTTACATTTATGCCATATGGATTTTGCCTCACCATAACTAAGGTTCGCTCCAAAGCACAATTATATATATATATATATATATATATATATATATATATATATATATATATATATATATATATATATATTTTATATATATATATATATATATATATATATAAGGTAGACAACCACCCTAAATGAATAGTTAGTAGCTAACCCCAAAGTTTAAGTGAGAAATGAGTTAGAGACCTATAAAAATCAGTGTCAAACAACATTTTCTCTGCTGTCCAAACAACATATCAAAGCTGAAGCATGGAAAGCTGAATACATATGAGACGTTGCTTAGAATACTTGATATGTCACTCATGTCCTCCGTTTCTACTAATACCAAATATGAGTGACACGTGAGCTGGCCTAAAACACGTTTCATGGGCCCACCATTTCGCGTTCACTTTCTACACAAATTGCCATATGATAGTCACCGGACTCCCAAGTCTAGTACGCTTGCTCAAATATCAAATCTGCTAACAAAAATGATCACATATTATACCTTATGGTTTTTGGAACGCCAAAACTACGGTTAGCAATGTCACTTTAGTAAAACCAGATCCTAAAATGACTTAAAAAAAACATCCAAAAACATCATACACCTAAACACCAAAACATAAATCATATAAAAAAACAAACGTAATATTTGCATCAACCTACACCAAAATAAACTTAAACAACCAAACCCTAGAACCCAAAAAGGCAAAAACCATTTCCCCTGTCACAAACCTACAACCCATCAACAAAGATTACCAAAAACCAACAACTATATCCTCAAACACGAACATACATTAGAAAACACCACAAAACATCAAACATAAACCCTAATTGCATGAGCATATCACACATAATATACCAACAACTAAAAACGTGCAACACTAACAAATCAAAAACATGCAACACACAAAACACCAAACAACATAAGTAAATTACAGAGTTACACCCTCCAAACCACACATTCAATTTCATCTCCTCTAACCCGTAATTGAAGACAGAAGATCGCAAAGCAAATAATTTTAGACCACACGGTTCTCAACAGGCCAAAACTAAGAGCGGCAACCCACACAAAAAGCTTAAATAAACACAAACACATATCCAGAAAAAATGTACGAAAAATCCATTAATGTGTACTTTTTATTGCAATAAAAGAGGAAGCTTTCGGAGTTATATAAAAATACTTATGTTCACTTTAGTACAACTATTCAGTGTTCGAACGTCCATATTAGTGTTAAATCACATATGATTTGTAATGTGAATTCCAATATAGAAAAAAATGTAATAAAAAATGATAAAAATATCGTAAATGTATATGAAAATACCCGTCTATGGAAAGATAATAAATTGCTTGGCGCAATCGTATATTTTGTTTTGCTTAACGATAAAGTGTTCATGAGATATTTAATTTTTAAATAAAAAAATTTGATTGCAATTTTAATTAACAAACTATTAGTTTATCTCTCTCTTAATTTTTTCTCCATAAAAAAAAATAAGTAATTGAGATTTGTCTCTTATCATGTAACATTTTTATTAGTGTGTAAATGAACTCTCCTCGATCTTTCTTTGTCTCTCAAAATATAAAATTTTAACGACCAAATGATTCATATTTTGAAGAACTAATTTGGATTCATTTTTTACCTCTTCACTTCATGTTAAAAAAGACATGAACGTTAAATATTTTGATGCATTATTTATTTCAATCCATCTTATTTTTATGTTTATTATTATCTTTGTTAGTTTATTTTATTTTCCATGAAAGTTAAAATATCTTGTTCACTAAGAGTATATTAGCATACACATATAAGTTTTTAATCTTTTTTTTTTTTTATCACAATAATACCACCACTCTTTTGTCTTTTTTACTATTTTACACTTTGTTGGCATCAATTTTTTTCTTGTTTCATGGTTATTTCTCATTGTCGCTATTTGTAAACATATATTTTACGTAGAATGCTTCAATATCTTATGTCGAGAGAATATTTGGGCCAGGCCCATGAATATACAATCCAAATAGGGTTAAGCTGACATTTCGTGAACCCTAAATATGCGAATGTTAACAATTATGACTGTTGGATCAATCAAATAATTTAATTTGAGATATCTCTTTACTATAAAAGGTTGATAAGGGCAAACACAATTTCACAACTCAAAAAATGAAAAACAGGACAAAGACAAGAAGGCATACATTTTTAGATCCTTGTTTCATTAAGAAGATATCAATTCCAGATAAAACATCATGTTTTATTGCGATCATTGTTCATAGTATTTCGATTGTTAGCGTCTCTAATATAATCTAGATGAAACATATTTTCTTAAGAAAACTTGTTTTTTCATTAATAATCTTACGTTTGTTGTTTCCTTGCTCAGATGGAGTTCAGTCACCAAAGGTGTTGGTTTTGCTGAATTTGCCTTTACGTTCTTTCAATTTCATAGTCCAATATATATATAAGGTAACTTGTCTATTTAATAATTATTTTTCATCAAATCAAACAATATATATAAGGGTGTTACAAATAAATTTACCCCTTTAAGTGGGATGCACTTTATTGTAATACATTTACGTTGTTAATAGATGTGGCTGCTTGATGAGTTACCGATAATGTCGATTTGCCTATATTTTATGAGCTTCTTTATTAAAGCTCTAAAACATTTTAAATCTTTATATTTCATGTTTGTTTCATAAATTTCTGTCAGCATTACCCGACTAAAGCCGACCTAAGAGGGGTCTAGAACCGACCGGTCTAGAAAGCTAGTAACTCATATTATTAAATTATAGTTTTAAACAAAATTTAAATTTTTTATAACATGAAACTTATTTTTTTTTTATTACAAAAAGAGTTTCAAATCTTTTTGTAATGTACTTTTATTATTATTGAAGTTATAAAAGAGTTTCATATATTTTATAACTAGATATAATCCATTAGCTTTACTTTTTAACATATTAAATATAACTTATAATAAAATTTCAATTTTTAATACTCACATTTAAAACATGAATAATAATTTATGATAAAGTTTTTAATACTTAATACTCATATCTAAAGCTTGAAACTCAAAATTCATATAGATATTTAAAACATGAATAGCTAGGAAGTTGGATAGACTCGGTAAACGATTTGGGTTCGTCACTTTTCGGAATGTTTCTGATCCGAAAAGGTTAGAAGGGGATTTAAAGGATGTGTGGATTGGATCATACAAACTCTTTATTGTTCTCGCGAGGTTTGTGGATGGGGAAAAAGTGGAGTATGAGCAGTCCGATGACACTCGTCAAGAAGAAGGAAAGAAACCGACTGAAGAGATGAAGACTAAACAACCGGTAGGGGATGCTGGAAGGACTAATAGATCGTATTGTGATATAGCAGGGAACAAAAGCCACGGTTCTGATGTGGTGACATTGAGAATCGATGGCAATGCTCGCAGCTTTATTCATTGGTATGATAAGGCGTTGGTAGGACGGGTTATCGACTTCAAGACTCTTAAAACCCTTAGGATCTTGTTGAATGAATGTGGGTATAACAGGGTAAAGATCAAATACTTAGGAGGTTTGTGGGTTTTGCTACTGTTTGAGGATGAAGAGATTATGAATTATTTTCGAGATATAGACGACAATTGGAAGGTCTGGTTTGGGAGTTTGGATAGATGGAATGGGCAGGAAATTCCATTTCAACGTGTTACATGGTTCAAAGTGCATGGACTTCCTTTACATTTAGTAATGGATTCTGTGTTTAATGCCGTTGCTAGTTGTTTTGGCAAAGTTATTCAAGACGCTCAGATTAACGATGACGTGACCGATATGTCGTATGCGTATGTTGCAGTAGTATGTAGTACTCCTGGTCGAGTTAATGCTAAGGTAAATTTACTATGGAATGATTCGGTGTATAAGGTATGGGTAGAGGAGGATATCGGTAAATGGTTACCGGATTGCATTGCGGATATAAATGCTGAACCGGTGCAGTCGATGGGTGAAGATCATGCGTCGGAAATTGATCGGAATTGTAACGATAACCTTGATGGTGAGGGTAGTAAGTCCAATGATGGTACTGCGGGACGTAATGATAATACTGTAAATCATCAGGAAGACCATGTGACTGTAGAGATTAATACACATATCGATTTAAGTGTTGATCACTCACCTCCTAAGGGTAACAGGAGAAATAGGAGGAAAGGTGCTAGACGAAAAGGTGGAAGACAGTCGGTTCACTCTTCGGCGGACCAGGAACGACCCAAAAAGCGGCCCAGGAGTGAGACGGACCCGTTCGATATTGATAGATTTATATGGCGAGAAACTGATGGGATTAGTAGTGTGGATTATAGACAAGAGGTGGAAGGAAGCCCAAACAATTTTCTGACCCCAGATCTTAATAAACATTGTGTGCATGGTGAACCTGAGAACACTGACGCTGCCGTGAGCTCTGAGGAACATACAGATTCATCTGAAACTAACGTTGTTCGAGTTACTGACAACGGTTCAGAAAATATAGAGAAGGAAGCGACCGAGACTGTTCAGTTGGGTACCGCTTTAGGTGCTCAGAATTTGGGTAACATTAAAGCGCAGGTATGTAAATTGGTAGAGCCGGTTGTCGAGGATTTGGTTCATGAAGCGGGGATACAAATTGATCGTAGCCCACTGGAAGTAGAAGCTGAAGAAACAATTGCTTTGGCTAGGGCTTTAGGGGTTGAGAATCTGCAGGATTTTATGCCAGAGCTTCATGAGATCTTGAGAAGTGAAGGTTATCAAGACGTCGGTTAATGAATGTGCTATCGTTAGGTTTTCCATAGGTTTTCCATAGGTTATCCATAGGATTTCCATAGGTTTTCCATAGGTTTTCATGGTTCTGTTGTAATCTCGTTTTCTGTAGGTTTTCGGCTTGCTTTTCCGCCTTGGAGATAGCTTGCCTTTGTTTGTTAATGAAAGTCAATTTTCAAAAAAAAAAAAAAAAATTTAAAACATGAATAATAATTATAATATTTAATACTCAAAATTTATATAGATATAGAAAAGATTGATAGATAAATAGATACTAAATGAGTGAGTTTAAGACTCAGGACATAAATGTCAATCTTAATAATTTAAATTTTCATACTCAAAGTCCTGTTTATTAAGTTTCATAGCATAAATGTGAGCTTTAATGATAAATGTTTATGAGTAATGCTATTTAGACCTAAAACACATGCTTATATATATGCCTAATGTATAAATCACTTGTATAAATGTATTTTATACTTTCTCTCTCCAAATCTCCACAAATTATTTTTTCAAATCAACCAATCAAATCATAAGGTAAATAGGTAGGCATGATTATTAGGCACAACATTTTTTCTTATCAAACACTTATGTTTAATTTTTTAACCGTGTAATCATGAATTATTAAATTATCTATAATTCGTGCATATATGGACTTTGGGTATTACAATTAATTTACTATAATAAGGATAATAATGTTTCTAATAACAACAATAGCAATAATAAATGTTTTTCTTAAAAAAAAATATATAAAAAGTTTAAAGGGTATTTGTTAAATTTATAAAAAGTTAAAAAAATTATGAGAATTTTACATTTAAATATTTAAAATTTAAATTCAGATTGAATTTTTGGTCAAAATATAGTTTATTAACCTGAACTTGAATCTCTAAAATTTATAAATTTACCATTTTTGGTGAAGTTTCTTCTCTAGTAATTTTGATCCAGTTTTTTTTAATGACTTTTCATTTCTACATCAGATTGGTAATACTAATTTAATATTCCGTTTGTTCATAATAAATGTTCATATATTCATTTTGGTATGCCCATAATAATGCATATTTGAAGATATTAAAACAAACTTTAGTTGACGAAAATGATATTTGACTGGTTGAGAATGTACTTTGTGAGATTTGTTAAAACTTTCTACATTTTTAGTGAAGTTTCTTCTCTAGTAATTTAGATCTAGTTTTTTTTTTTTCATTAATTTCTGCAACAAATTGGTAATACTAATTTAATATTCCATTTGTTTGTAATAAATATTCATATATTCATTTTGGTATGCCCATAATAATGCATATTTGAAGATATTAAAACAAACTTTAGTTGATGAAAATGATATCTGATTGGTTAAGAATATACTTTGTGAGATTTGTTAAAACTCTCTACATTTTTAGAGTCGATATTTATTGAGCAAATTGTCGAAAAAGGTAACAGGAGATGCAAACTTTGATAATAAAGGGAAACTAATAATTTCTCAGACTCCTAAAAGGGATTGGGAAATCAAATTTTTAACCAAAAATAGTATATAATAAATATTATGAGATGTTGAGGGGTATAATAACTTGATACGTGATTTTTTACTTCGTTACTTTTAATAAGAATTTTTACAAAAGCTTAAAAATGTCATATATATATATATATATATATATATATAGTGTATCTTTATTTTGAGAACCCTGTTAAGTGCGGGAACTGCGAGAACTCCAATTTTGCATTAGAAAACATGCATGTTCATATAAAACTTGTATGTTTTCTTACATACACCTTAATACACATACTTGAGTAACACACATGTTCATATAAAACCTGTTAAGTGCAACAGATCAATGCAAAATGGTTTTTATTTTCAGAACCTTGTTAAGTGCGGGAACTGCGAGAACTCCAATTTTGCATTAGAAAACATGCATGTTCATATAAAACATGTATATTTTCTTACATACACCTTAATACGCAGGTATGTGTATTAAGGTGTATGTAAGAAAACATACATGTTTTATATGAACATGCACGTTTTCTAATGCAAATTTGGAGTTCTCGCAGTTCCCGCACTTAACAGGGTTCTGAAAATAAAGCTCCCCTATATATATATATAGGGGGACTTTTTTTTCAGAACTACCTTATCTGCGAGAACTGACAGAACCACCAAAAACATACATGCACGCCTTTTAAAATAAAATAAAAATACACGCAAATCATCAATAATCGTAAGTATCCACCTATGTTCTTCAATATCATCATGAACTATCCTCTTTTTTCACAAAAACCTTACACACGGCCGCAATATTGTCGTTGCACGCCTTATAAGAACATACATGCACACCTTCAAAGAAAAATTTTGTATTTCCAATTTTTTATCAAATTCTTTAGAACAACGTTGTTTTTTTTAAAACATATATGTTGTTTTTCGAACATATGTGCAAAAATACAATTATTGAAGGCGTGCATGTATGTTTTTAGTGGTTCTGTCAGTTCTCGCAGATAAGGTGGTTCTGAAAAGAAAGTCCCACTATATATATATATATAAAACGAAAGTTAACTAAATACGACATTTGGAACATTAACTACATAAAACCTTGGGGAAACTGTTTCCATATCGGGAATTTTTTGTACCTCAATTTCAACAGTACTATCGGGATTAGTTTTTGATATTGCAGCTCCATAATCCCATATATAGTTATAATATGTGTCTTTTGATTATTCATCAAAACATATCTTATTAGTGTGATTTTAGGATTCTGGCTAATTTTATCAGCATAAAGTTATTAATCCTTTTTAGCAGTGTAAAATTATTCCATTTATTGTCAAGTTTACATTTATATTAGGTTTTGCTAAATGTAACCCTAAAAACTATGTATAAGAAGAAAAAAAATGAATGTTTTATAAAGTTATCATACTTGACATCATTTATTTTTCTGGTTATCGAACAATTTTTTTTTCTTTATAAGGGTACTTTTCTTTCAAATTCTTCCTTCTTAAGGTACTTTGTGACATTTTTGTCCTTTGGAGAAAAAAAATCTATTAGCTGAGAGGGGCAAAAATGTCATAAAATATCGCAAAATACCTCTAAAAGACCGAATTTGATAGAAAAATACCCGTATAAACAAAAATATTTGTTCGCTGCCCAAAAAATAAATAGTGGCAAGTATGGTACGTTTTTAAAACATTCGACCAAAACAAATATGTACCATAAGGTTCGTTGGGGTACAAACAATTATCACTATGTCCTGATATCTTAATAGCAAATATTTTTTCTATCAACTTTTTTTTTCACACTTTGCCCAATGCTTTGTTTCGTTTCAAGTTTATATTTAATTTGGTCTTGATATGGTTTGTAGGGGATCTTTTTTCAATTGTGACGTTTGGATCTTATACTTATGATTAATATGAAGGAAGAACGGTGCTGCAGCAATTGAAATTTTGGTGAAGGACCTGAAAGTGTTTGCCGCTTATAATGGAGATCTTTTTAAAGAAGTATCTCTCCTTTTAAAGAAATAGCTCTCCTTTTGACTTTTGGTGAAGGACCTGAAAGTGTTTGCCGCTTATACTGAGTATTAATTATCACCTATATTCGGTATGTTTGGCGAAATTAACTGTTGATGGAACTGGAGATGGTGCTGCAGATGATGTTGGAGATGAAGATTATAAAATGAGATTATTTTTTTTTTGAAAAAATAAGAATAATCTCTAAACAATCTTGTATGCAGAACATAGCCATTGTGTGTGACTTTTTTTTTCTTTTTTTTCTTTTATTTATTTATATTTTTTTATAAAGTTGATATTTTATGATATATGATCGATTAAGTGGGTATGTTTCATTATCTACTTTTGGTGAGCTTTTTAAACCATCTTTTTATTTAGAGTGAACTTTATTTAGAGACTAATTGTTGTTAGTTTTTTTTGTTAGCTAACGAACATTAGCAACAAACATTTGCAACGTTAGTCCATTATACTAACGACCGTTTATACTTAATTTAAAGTTTGGTTTTCTTAATTTTTTTTTTCTAAATATCTTTATACACGTTTTTGTACACGTATTTTTATACACATTTTTTTATAAATGTTTTTATACACACGTTTTTATATACACATTTTTATGCACACACTTATACACGTTTTTATACACACATTTTTAAAAACACATTTTTATACACACACTTATACACGTTTTTATACACACATTTTTATACATAAATTTTTATACACACACTTATACCCACATTTTTATACACACATTTTTATACACGTTTTTATACACCCGTTTATATACACCGTTTTTATAAAAATGTGTGCATAAATGGGTGTATAAAAACGTGTATAAAAATCTGTGTATGAATGCGTGTTTTAAAATATGTGTATGAAAATGTGTATAAAAATGTGTGTATAAAAACGTGTATAAAAATGTGTGTATAAATATGTGTATAAAAACATGTGCATAAAATCGTGTATAAAAATGTGTATCTAAAAATGTGTATAAAACGTGTATAAATATGTGAATAAAAATGTGTATCTAAAAATGTGTGTATAAAAATGTGTGTATAAAAATGTGTGCATAAGTGTGTGTATGAAAATGTGTGCATAAGTGTGTGTATAAAAATATGTGTATAAAGGTGTGTATAAGAATGTGTATCTAAAAATGTTATAAAACGTGTATAAATGTGTGTACAAAAACGTGTATAAAGATATTTGGAAAAAAATTAAGAAAACTAATGCAAGATTTATGGCCAGGTTTTATATTTATAAAGTTCTCGTCTACCTATGGTCTACCTAATGCACTAACGGGCAGTGTACCCGGTCGTGTGTAGTGTAGTATTCGGTAAAGACGGGGTCGTCCCAAGAGCTATGCCTGTGGATCTAATTTAATTTCTAATGTCACTAGTTTTAAAGGGGGTTTTATAGGTTGATTAATTAACTACGAAATGAAAGTAAAATAAAATCAATTAAAACGTGGAAAGATATCAATTGGGAGAAATGTGCTAGCCTAGTTACTAATCGTGTTAAGCTATGATTACGTTTTCTAATTAATGTTTCCTATCGCTTCACATGGGGGTTTAAGTCAACTATACTCAGTTGGTCAATTCGTCTATTCCTATCTTCCATAATGTCATATTCCGTAACCTAATGATTGCAAGAGTTCGCTAGTTTATGAAATGGAAGAGTCATTAAGAGCCCTACGATCTAAACTTATTCAACGAAACCCGGCCTTTCAGATCTTAGGTTACCCCTAACTTCTTAAGCTTTTCCGTTTGGAAGGTGCTCGTTTAGTATAATTCGCACGCAAGGTAGTGGTCGTCCTCTGGTCAATTCTTACCACTGCTCGCAACCTGATTCACTAGGGTCCTATGGTCAATTCTCCTAGCTTCCTAGATACTACCCAAACTTCCAAGCTACTAAAACAAGGCTGTCCCAAAATAAGCTAAGAAAGTATACATATAAAGCGATAAAGAACGAGAAAACTACATCATAACATTAACAATTTCATAACTAGGCTAACGCCATAGGTGTTTAGCCTCTCATATTAAAGCATGCAGAAAATTCATTGTTTAACATCATGAATGAAGACATGGAATTAAATACAAAAATGTAATATGAAATACTAAAACTTACGTAGTGTTTAGCGTGAATTCTCCCTTGAAAATGACTTGTATGCTTCTTGAAATCGTCCCCCTTGGAGCCCTTAATCGTCCCTGGTTTTTGTGTGTTGAGAGGATATGTAAAAATGCGGAATTAGGGCTTGTATTTATAGCCTCGACTAAGTTACGGCGCAACCACTAGGGTTAGTTACGCCGTAACCTTTGGATCTAGGACGATCTTATCCATTAGGGCTTGTATTTATAGCCTCGACTAAGTTACGGTGTAACCACTAGGGTTAGTTATGCCGTAACCTTTGGATCTAGGACGATCTTATCCATAGTGATAATGTTACGGCGTAACCTAAAAATAGGTTACGAACGTAGAACCCTCGTTAACAGTTTTATGCCGTAACCTAGTAATTGTTTACGCCGTAACTTCTTTGGACCACAAAAATCTTCTAAGTCTTGGAAACATATCTACGGTGTAACCTCTGAAGGAGTTACGCCGTAACCTTGGTCAGCGTTGACTTTGGTCTTCTAGTATAAATCCATGTTACGGCGTAAGTAGAGTATGGAGTTATGCCGTAACCTTTGTCTGGTCAACATACTCTTGTGTATTTTGCACTAAAATCCTTCCAAATCCGCGTCTCTTTGTTCCAATGCTCATTAGTAACCTGAAAATGAAATATAAATGAATAAGAGTATATATTCAAGTAAATCGACACGAATGATGATCATATTAGGGGGAAATTGACACTAAAATATCAGCACTATTTGATGTTATCAAATATCCCCCCACTTGAACTCCATTTGCCCTCAAGTAGACCTTATTAGAATAATTCTTAAAAAGATATCTCCCAGGAGACTTGGAAAATATGAGTTTAAAAACTTCCTATGCTAGAATATATCAAAGCCGAACACCTCACGAAATGGGAACAAAGCACTCATACTCTCTCTATTCTAAGTATCAATTTCGGGGTGGTCACTCATTGCACGGACGTAGCATGTATTCTATCATAGGCTTGGCAGTTACACAAATCTCCACCACTTGAGCTAAGGTCAAGACAATCCTTAAAGGCAATGTTGGGTGAATAAATATAAGGCTAGGGGTGATTTTGTCATTACTAGCATACTACGGCGAAGGCGACAAATACCATCGATACATGACCAAATCCATGGCCAAGACACCAATGATTACTCACTCCCTCACCTAAGTATGGTTCATGACTAAAGGGTAGGATAAGACATGGGATGCACATAAATGGTGAAAAATAAAAATAAACAAGCAAATAGTCTTAGCCTAAAACCAAGTTGTTACCGCCCACTGTCCATCCTAAGTCTAAGCTTCAAGACGCGAAAACCGGATCATGATGCAATAAATTAGTGTGCCAATGTAGATGTCGTATGGCGAAGTGCACACTAACTTAGTCTTCAAAAATAGTTGATGTAGATTAACTACCAACTTCAACCTTCAAATGTGATCGAGGTAGGATCCTCAATTCTAAGTCCAATAAGCTCCAATACTAGTGCTAATGATACATGCACTATCCTCAACAAATAAATAAAACATATAAATAATATATATTATATATATATATATATATATATATATATATATTATAACTAATATATACAAATAACTCATCCCCCCACTTGAGATGAATCATACATGAGGAATATGGGGGGTCTTGAATGATCTTCAATGATATGTCTTCAATATAGGCGTGATTCCCGAATCTCTCTACTCAAACCTCAAACTTAGGTAAATGGCGACTTCTCAATCATAAGCTAAGACTAAACGGTAGGCTAAGGCGAATAGGTGTAACAAAACAATACATAATATGGGTGAAGAAATGAAAAGAATGGCTCAAAAGGGTGTAACTAGGGGTATCTTGCACTAAAGGTGAGTGCAACAAAAGGGTTTAACGCGGGGGTCAAAAAATCGAGGTGACTAATCGATAAACGCACACAATTTAACACATATGGGCTATTTGGTGTAAATCATAAACATTGCCTTCCCAAAATGTCCCTTCCAAATGTATCAAGCTAACTTGACACACTACTCGTCTATGGTCTCGAAATGATGTAAAAGCCAAGTTTTAAAGTTTACAAACTACCGGCACACTCAATATTTGGTGGATTTGAGTAAAATGGGGAAACTGAAAGGCTAAACCTCACCAATGAATTCAAGGGTTATAGTGTGCTCGGCTAAGGTCTATTCTAGTTAGGTTAAGAAAAACATGTCAAAAGTTTAAAAATGGCATAATTTTTCAAAATAAACTAGAAAAATGGGCAAAATAAAGTTCAAGGTATAATTCTACTCCCGTCCCCCCACTTGAAATGTACAAAGTCCCTTTTGTACGCAATCATGCAATAATAAAGGTGAAAAGTAGAATTAGAACGAGAACTCCCCTGAGATTTGCTCTTGAAAATAGTAGAAGGATCATGTTTGAGAAAACGTGCATTCGCTTCGCCTAATGAGCAAACTCCAAATACCTGAAATCAGGTTACTAACCACAAGCATAAATTTAAAGATAAAAAGAAAAATAAAAACAAACAAAGAAACCTAACTCATTTTCGTATGAATCACGGTAGCATTTAGCGTATGCAACAAGCCTTTTAAACCACTCAATGTCCCGAGTGGACAAGTGAAGTTTCGTGAGGGTTTACAGGGAACACACCCACAAGTTCATTTAAAAACTAATACAAGGTTTTGGTACGTAAGTTAATTAAAAATTAAAAAATTTCTGGTACAGGAGAAAGTTACGGCGCAGACTCATGAACTGAGTTACGTTGTAAGTAATGACACCTGACAAAACTACAGATATCTGACGATGGTTACGGCGTAACCAAAGCAGTAAGTTACATCGTAGAAACTCTCTGAGAGGAGTTCCAGGAGTGAAAGACTCCATGGTGCATTTCCAAGCCATCCGTCTTTCTCCAAGCCTGCAAAAAGTCATAACAAAAAAAACCAAACCCAACTAAACTAATAAAAAGGAAATAAAAAGGGATAATTCGGGTTGTCTCCCGAAAGAGCACTTTTTTTTATTACCGAGTCTTTAAGTTAGACTCAAGGCCAAAGGGCCTTAAGTTGGTTCGGCACAAAATTCGGTGTTCATCTCCTTCCTGATCATCATCTTAAATTTCTCTCCATTCATACGACTAACTGGGAGTTGCTTATCATCGGCTTTTTCGGTGCATATGAAGCTCCCAATTCCTTCAATTGTATATTTCGTATTTTAAACTGTTGGGTCCTTCAGTACCCAAGAGTCGTTAAAACAAGATTTGGGCACAAATTAACTAAGTGTTAATTAAACCAAGAACAATTCAAGTCACTGAGTGAACAGTCACTCAGTGAGTCATCTTCAGGATGCTTAAGGCGAATTCAGGAAGAAGGATTCACTACTCAGGTAGGCGGTACTCCCTGAGTAGGACTTAAGCCAAAGAAGAAGATGATGGTTCAGTGAGTGTTGGACAAGAACTCACTGAACCCCAGTCTCCTCAACACCAATAAGTGATTAAAGACTGAAGAAACCAACGCCTGAAATAAAGGCGGGAATAAGTGGGAAGTATTTGAGAAGATAAGAATGTCAGACCAAACACTCTTATCTTGTCAGATACCAACCTTCCCAAAGACGGCTAAAAGTCATGGAGTGTCAGACCAAACACTCCTAAAGACTTTTTAGTCTATTCCTATTGGTTCTTGGAAATGACAATTACTGTTGTAATGGTCAGACACGCTTCCTCAACAAGTTGAAGTATTTTTAATCACTTTTACTATTTTATACTTGTGTATAAATAGGTTCAGAAGGAGAGAAGTTAAGTGTGTTTTGTACATTGAAAGCCTTAGACTTTTGCAAAACAACTTCTCTCCTACAAAGAGTAACCAGTCCCTGAGATAGCTCAGTGAGGCATATTGTTACCACTCAAGCATAGCATTGAGTTTAGATAGGAGACAACTCATACCTTGTCTATTCAATCCCAAAGTGTTTATTCCGCAAAACACTTTGGGTAATAGATTCTTTGATTCATTTCTAATAAGAATTTAAACGTTGAAAAATACTTTATGTTTTTACATTTACGTTTCATTAACTGATAGAAAGAATCATTACATTGTATTAGTCATAAACACAAATAGATTAACTTTCTAGTTAACTCTAAGCGTGTTGAGGGAACAAGTGGTATCAGAGCCTCTGGTTTATAAAATCTTTCAAAATTAACCAAAAGTGCTCAAGTTTTTTAAAACCAAGATCCTACTATGACTGATGCAAATGTGCCCCAGCTGGTCGACAAAAAGGGTGGAAGCTTCTCAAATGTTGCCCCACGACTTGAAGTTGGTAAATTTAGCAAATGGAAAAAGCGAATGCTTTGCTACTTGAATGGTATGGAACCATACTACATCACTTGTGTCAAAGATGGTCCTTTTGTCCCTAAGACTGCTGCAGGGCTAAACAAGCCTGAGGCTCAATGGACCATTGATGAGAGGAGGGTGGTCAATCAAGACCAACGCCTGAAAAGCATCATTATATCATGTCTTCCTGACGATATAATGGAATCAGTCATCAACTGTTCAACAGCCAAGCAAACTTGGGATGACTTGGTCAATAGCTTTGAAGGTCCCTCAGATACTAAGGAAAACAGGGTCATGGACCTGAAACTTGAGTATAATACTTTCAGGGCGAAAGACTCTGAAAGTCTCTCTCAGACTTATACCAGATACAAGACCTTGATAAACGAACTATCAAATGATGGTGTAGTTTTGTCTAAGCATGAGACAAATGTTGGCTTCGTCAACAGTCTCCCTGAGAAGTGGCTAAACTTCTCACAAGGCCTGAGGAATGCTAATCTCATTCAGACCCTTGAGCTCCCTGAGATCTATGGGAAGTTTGTCTATGAAGACAACTTAATTTCAAGGAGATACCCTGACTCAAAAGCTCTTGAGTCCAAAAAGGCCTTGACCTCCACACCCATATCAACTGCTTTTAATACTAATGGTGTTGTGTAGGACTTTCAAGAGGATTCTGAGGATGAAATTAATGAAAGGACTAGTGATGAGTACCTAAAAGATCTAAACTTGGAATTCCAAGAGAGGGCACTCCTTGCTAGTTCAAAACGTTTCATCAAAAGAAACCAGTCCAACTTTTCAAAAGGAAAAGCAAATGAAACCACTGAATGCTTTAATTGTGGTAAAAAGGGTCATTTTGCTAGGGACTGTTATTCTAAAACCACCTCAGAACCCTCTTACAAATTTTCAGGAAATAGTTCCTCAGGAACTAGCAAGTTTCAGCCTAGAATGTTTCAGTCGACCCAACAATTTCAAAACAAGGGTCAAAAAGACTTTGAAGCAAAATATAGGAAAGCCAAGGCTAAACTTGCAATTCTTGAAAGTAATCCCTCTATGTCTCAGGTTGCTCAAACATCCAAGCCTGTTCAGGCAAAGAACAAGGTTTTAGTAGCTGAAGCCTATAATTGGGATGAAGAAGAGGTATCCTCAGATGAGGAAATTAGAGTGAGTGCACTAATGGCACTCTCTGAAGGTGATCAAGTGGCTGTTGGGAAAAGCCTGCAAGGAATAGAGAGTGGGTAAACATCACCATGAAGAAGGTAAACACTTTACTTTCTATGGATGATGATTCTGATTGGTAGTCTTACATGAATTATATTTGTGTAGATCTTAAATTTGTTGAGGAACAAAGGCTTAACATGTTTTCAAAATATAACAACATAGTGTCAGAATTGAATAAATGTAGAGATGAATTGTTTGTACTTAAGCAAGCCAAGTTAGAAACAATTACTCTACAAATTCAGAACACTGAAATTTTGAAACAAAACCAAGCCCTACAAACTGAACTTAACAAAGAAAAAGCTGTCATCCAAGGCTGGACCAAAAAGAACCCCAAGGTCTTTGATACTGTGGGTTTAATCCCTAGGAAAACAATAGGAATTGACCATCACATGGTTAACCCCTATGTTAGTCCCAGTGAATTGACCTTTGTTCCAGCTGGCATATCATTTGAGCAAGAAATGCTTCCCAAGTCAAATGACTGGATTGTCAGGGACAACCCAGTCAGTAAGTTACCAAACTTTGAGACTGGAAAGATCTTGCTTCCTGAAAGTCAGGCTTTGAAAAATATGCTTGGACTTACTGAACAACTCAGTAAGCTTGAACTCACTGAACAACTCAATAATACTGAGTCAGTGAATGAGTCTGAATCAGAATCATATCCACCACTCCCACCACTGAATACCCTTCAGGGTGCTGCACCCAACTTAGGCCTCCCACCAATGGTCTACTCTCAACACTCCCCAAAGGAGAGGTCAGGATTGGGAAAATCAATCATGAAAAGACCAACATTTGATATCTCAGTAAATACTGGTGACTCATCTTCTTCAGTCCCTTCTGAAGTAATAACCCAAAGCCCTGACTCAAAATTTGATCAGTTGGCTGAAATGGTCAGGAAGCTAGGTGAGAAGATTGCATCTTCTGAGAAACCTTCTCAATCCAAGAAGGAACAAAGACCAGCTTCCTCAAAGACCAAACCCAAACCCTCAAAACCCCTGAAAAGATGTGAACTGTGTAACTATACCAATCATATCACTGATGATTGCTATAGAATTCTTTATTGCATGATCTGCAAAAAAGATGATCACAGGACCTCTGATCATAAAACACACTCAGTCACATCCAACATGGCAAGTCTTAAAGTTCAGTCTTTAAACTATCCTTCTGATTCTAAACAGAAACAGAAACTAAAGGCAAAACCTTTTGCACCTTGCCCTTACTGTGGGTTCAATGATCACCATCCTAAGGATTGTCAAATTGACAACTGTTGTGAAAATAGTGGAACCACCACTCATAACACCTCAGGACGTGGTAAGGCCATTCAGGCCAGTAGAGGTATGACAAAGTCAGCCTCTCAGTCCACTGTGTCTACATCAGCAATCAAATGCATAATATGTGGTAGCTCAGTTCACTCCACCACTGACCATAAATCAATAGAAAATGTTAATAAGACCTCCAAAGCTAAGCCCTCCAAGAAGTGGAGTCCTAGAAAGAACTGACCCAGTTTACCATTTGTGCAGAAACATGCCAGGGATCCTATTTGGCATCTAGATAGTGGATGTTCAAGGAGCATGACTGGTGTGAAGGAGTATCTGCACAAGTATGTGGATGAATCAAGACCCAAAGTGATATTTGCTGATAACTCATCATGTCTCACTGAAGGTTATGGTTCAGTAAACTGCAATGGTATAGTCTTTACTAGGATAGCTTATGTAAATGGTCTTAAATACAATTTGATCAGTGTCAGTCAACTATGTGATGCTAAATACATAGTTCAGTTTGATGATAAGCAAGGAATCATCTTCAATGCTAATAAGGAAGTTTTCCTTATTGCACCAAGAAGACATGATGTTTATGTGTTGGACATGTCCAGTCTGACTCATAATGGAACTTGTCTCTTTACCAAGGCCACTGATACACTCAACTGGCTTTGGCATAAGAGACTCTCCCACCTGAACTTCAAAAACATAAACAACCTTGTAAAACAAAACAAGGTCCTTGGATTACCATCTCTTGTGTTTTCAAAGGATAAACCATGTTCAGCTTGTGAAAAAGGTAAACATCACAGAGCATCCTTTAAAACCAAAACCAACTTTTCCATCAGGAACTGCCTACATCTTCTCCATATGGATCTATTTGGACCAATTAGTCCTAGATCCATTAACCATGAGAAGTATACTCTGGTCATTGTGGATGAATACTCAAGATACACTTGGGTATACTTCCTGATCAAAAAGAGTCAGGCAGCTGAAACAATTATGTCCTTTTTCAGGAACATTGAAAATCAAAATGACATCAAAGTCAAACAGATTGGGACTGACAATGGAACAGAGTTCAAAAATTATGAACTTGAATGTTTCTGTGATGAGAAAGGTAATTCCCAAAAATTTTCCTCACCCTACACACCTGAACAAAATGGGGTGGCTGAAAGGAAAAATAGAACACTCATTGAAGCAGCTAGGACAATGCTAAATGGATCAGTCCTTTCTAAACTCTTTTGGACTGAAGCAGTAAAGACTGCCTGTTACACACAAAACAGATCCATCATTGTCAAGAGACATAGCAAAACTCCTTATGAGTTATTCAAGGGAAGAATCCCTGACATCAGCTACTTTCATGTCTTTGGGTGTCCTGTGTTTATTCATAATAACAAGGATCACTTAGGAAAATTTGATGACAAAGCTGATGATGGATACTTCCTAGGATACTCCCTTGTCTCAAAGGCCTTCAGGGTGTTCAACACTAGGAGACAGCATACTGAGGAAACATTTCATGTTACCTTTGATGAGAGCATTGATGCAATCAATGTTTCTAACAACTCAGTGGAAGAGATAGGTATTGATGAATCATCAAGATACCCTCCTGATGAACATCATACTGATAATGGTCCTTCCACTCAGTACCATGCAAATGCTGACATCTCCTATTACATCATTCCCCACAACCTTCCTTACCCAACCATCACTGAGTTTATTGAAGCACAAATTACTGATGAATTCATTCAGTCAGTACAAAGTGCTCAGGTACTAAACAATCACAGTGATGAGTCAACCCACTCAGACACTCAAGATGCTGAAGATCATCATGTGTCTGATCCTGATCCTACCCATCAGGCCTCTACAAATTCTTATCAGTTTCCAAGACCTCAGGACAGTTGGACTAGGTCTCAGGATATAGAACTTGTCAATATAATTGGTGAGCCTACTGAAGGCATGCTCACAAGAAGCATGGCTGCTGAACTAAGAGCAGCCTCAGCCAATGAATGCCTATTTGTGGACTTCATTTCCACAATTGAACCCAAAAGTGTCAAGGAAGCACTTAATCACCCAAGTTGGGTTCAGGCCATGAATGATGAACTGGAACAATTTGACAGAAACAAGGTAATGACCTTGGTCAAATGTCCTGAAGATGTTTCAGTCATTGGCATGAAATGGGTATTTAAAAATAAATCTGATGAAAATGGCATAGTCATTAAAAACAAAGCCAGACTTGTAGCCAAAGGCTATAATCAACAAGAAGGTATTGACTATGAAGAAACATTTGCACCAGTAGCAAGGATGGAAGCCATCAGGATCTTCCTTTCTTTTGCTACATACATGAACTTCAAGGTGTACCAAATGGATGTTAAAAGTGCATTCTTAAATGGCTCACTGAAAGACGAAATTTATGTTCAGCAACCTCCTGGATTTGAAAGCCATGAGTTTCCTGACCATGTCTGCAAGCTTAACAAAGCCCTTTATGGACTGAAACAAGCTCCCAGGGCATGGTATGAGACTCTCTCAGCCTTCCTGATCCAAAACAAATTTGTCAGAGGCAAGATAGACAACACATTATTTATCTACAAGACAAATAATGATGTCATACTTGTACAAGTGTATGTTGATGACATCATCTTTGGCTCAACAAATTATAAACTTTGCAAAAAGTTTGAAAAACTAATGGCAAAGAAATTTGAAATGAGCATGATGGGAGAACTGACTTACTTCCTTGGTCTACAAATCAAGCAGACTGATAAAGGAACCTCTATCACTCAAGAGAAGTATGTCAGAAGCCTACTGAAGAAGTATGAGCTCAGTGACTGTGCCTCAGTCAAGACTCCCATGGTACCCCCAAACAACCTTGGTCCTAATCTTACTGGAAAACCAGTGAATCAAACTCTTTTTAGAGGAATGATAGGATCACTGATGTATTTACTTGCATCAAGGCCTGATATCCAATTCTCAGTCTGCTTATGTGCCAGATATCAATCTGACCCAAGAGAAACTCATATCACTGCTGTGAAAAGGATATTCAGGTACCTGAAAAGTACTCTAAACCTTGGATTATATTATCCAAAATGTTCAGGCCTTGATCTTAAAGGATACTCAGATTCTGACTATGCTGGATGCAACATGGATAGGAAAAGCACCTCAGGTTCCTGCCAAATTCTTGGTGGAAAACTAGTCTGTTGGAGTGCTAAGAAGCAACAATCAGTTGCCATGTCCTCAGCTGAAGCTGAATATGTTGCAGCAGCAAGTTGTTGTGAAAATGTGCTCTGGATGAAAAGCCAACTCAGTGACTATGGAATTCAGTACAAGATGGTTCCCATCTTTTGTGATAACATAAGTGCAATTTCCATCTCAAATAATCCAGTTCTTCATCAGAGAACAAAACACATTGATATTAGATATCACTTCATCAGGGACCATGTCATGAATGGTGACATAGAATTACACTTCATTCCTACTGAATATTAGCTAGCTGATATACTCACCAAGCCATTGGATGAACCAACTTTCACTAGACTGAAAGCTGAACTAGGAATGTTGGATATTGAGAATCAGTCCACTGATTGACTCCATCCAAATATGTGTAAATTCTGATAACCCAAGTCCCTGACTCAATGTGTTCTTGAGTGAGAAAGGTCACTGAACTTCAGGAACTAAACCCAAGTTCCTGAACCCTTAATCCTCAGGAATTAAACCCAAGTTCCTGAATTCTTGGTCCTCGGGAACTAGACCCAAGTTCCTGAACCCTTGAACCTCAGGAATTAAACCTAAATTCCTGAACACTAGAACCATCAGTGACTAAACCTAAGTCCTGACAATCAGGTTCACTGAATGAAAAGTCATTCAGGGTCCTCAAGAGACATTAAATACTAACTTAAATGCTCTAAGTATCTAGTTAGTAAATGTCCGAGGTTGGTAACTGAATTCTTATTTAATATAAGAATATTTGTTCTTTTGCCTTTCTGGCTTCCACCTCTGGGCCCCCACATTCCCACTTGGCATTAAATGCGTCTCCAATCACATTACAGATATGTGATGACTCATCTCTGCAAATTACACTTTTGCATAACTGCTCAACTGTTCACCTTGACTGTTGCGCCAAACCAGGGAAAGTTGAGTGGTGGCATTAAATGCGGATCCCAAAACATTTTATTCAAAACAGATTCCAAAAATTCTTTTTGAATAAATAAAATCCGCTTAATACCCAAATTACCCTCCACTTCTCTTCCCTATAAATACCCCATGCACAAACAACACACTCAAGTTTTTAGAAATCTTAAGCAAATTTTTCCCCTTTTCTTTCAAAAACTAAATCTTGTGTGTGTGTTCTTAGGCTTTAGAAACCCAAAATCATTTGTTAACCCAAACCTACCAATACAAATGGCTTCTTCTAATGCTATCATATACGCCCCTAATATGGAATTCATATTAGAGGGTGTAGACCTCACGAAGAACAATGTGGTAGAAAACTTTGTTTATCCACAAAAGTTCCATGCGTACAAGAATGTAGTGAAGTATCTTCAAAACTGCTTTCTTGCTACGGCATTCACCAAGACCCCCTCAGTCATCTACCATGACTATTTGAGGGAATTCTGGTGTACTTCAGTTGCAACCAACCCTGAGGACACCAAAGAATCCATCATCACATTCACAGTGATGAATGGGAAAAGGACCCTCTCCCTGGATTACAAAACCTTCATCAAGCCACTGGTCTTGATTTCGCTGAGGCCTTTGAGCCCAACCCTACTGACCAAGAGGTTAAATCAGAATTGCTTTTTCTAGGACCTCATGACCCTAAGCGGCCTGACATGGCCGTTGGAGCCTTATTGGAGAAGGCTCCAATAGTTAAAACCTGGTTCCACCCTATCTGGAGGATCCTGATGACCTTCATCATTCAGGTCCTTGGAGGGAAGAAATCCTCCACGGAGCAGTTGAACTCATCACAACAATTGATGTTGTTCAGTCTCCTGGAGGGTAGAAAAATCGATATCGGAGGAATAATCTTCCGGGACCTCGTGGCCAAGCTATCAGGAAAACATAGGCAAAGACATATGTCCTATCCTAGGTTTATTTCCTGCGTGCTTCAGGACCTATTAGGCCCTGACTATGTTAGGTCTGACGTTGAAGGTTCAAAACCTGACGTCCTACATAAGACCAATTATACTAGTGGCATTCCTGAGGTACAACCCATTGCCCTGACTAACTACATGCTGGTGGTTATTCAGGGGGGAACGCTGTTTCTCCAGTACCTTCACCTACAAAGAAGGTGAAGAAGAAGACAAAGACGGGTCAGTCCAGTAAGGTGGTTAGACCCAAACCACTCGCCACTGAGACTGATGCCTCAAACAACCCTAAGCAAGGGTTAAACTTGGCCGAGACCTCTGAGACACCCCTCACTGAGACCATCTTGACCCAAAAACAACCGCCAACGGAGGTCACTGAGAAATCATCCTCAGTGTCCTCAGGAAAACCCCTCTTCCTCATGATTCCACTGACATAAACAAGTCATTGGAGTCAGGAACCTCAACCCATTCACATCCCGATGAAGGCACTGATAAATCACAATCAGAGCCTGAGGGAGAAAAGGGTCATATATCCTCGGTTGGGCAGCACTACTCAACTGAGAAGGGGACCCACACCCAATCACATCCCGATGAAGGTACTGACAAATCACAGTCAGGATCCAAGGGAGTCAAGGACCCTAAATCCCCACAAGGGCAGTACAACCCTGATGGGAAGGGGGACCACCAACCATCACAAATAGTGCCTCGTGATAGTTCTGAAAAACACCCGTCAGGACTTGAAGGCGCTCAGGGGGACAAAGACTCAGAGTGTAACACCCCAACCCGAAAAGGGTAAAGATGTCACGCAAATGGTTTCATATCAGAT
>CP139504.1:391844605-391980355 GCA_021014915.2 Artemisia tridentata subsp. tridentata
GTAGGATTTTAGAGTGTGATTTGAGCCAATACAAATTGCAGTGTGGATTTTTGTTCAAAACGGCAATTAGGGTAAGAGAGAAAACTATGGATTGATTTTAAAAGAAAAATGAGTCAAATGGAGGAAAACCCAGGATTTCGTGATAAAGGTGGCACATTCTTGATGATATTCCTCAATTAAACATATTTTAGTATCATTTATATTAATCTAATAATTTTAATATTACATTCAGGTCCTAAGGGGAATTATGGTAATATTCATGCGTTAAATGTTCAATGAAGGTCAAAATTATTTCGGATAATACTTGTGCATTGCCAGAATTTGGATTAAATTGATACTTAAACCCTTAATTAAATTTTAAAACTTGTAGGGGCATTTTGTATTTTACAATTTCGACGGATTTTAGGTGTGACACAGAGGGATATAAACCACCCGCTGATACGGAACCCACAACCACCTCAGGCGGATCCATTCTCTCATAAACTGCCCCCAAAAGTCAGGCTGAGCAATCAGTTATTATGACTAGCCAGGCTGATAAAACCAAATCAGTTTTTATGGCGGGGTCAGGACCTGGCCAAAACCAATGCAAGTTTTTTTATAAAGAGGAGTCGGTTATCCTTTTTGAGATTGAGTCTATGGGGGATATTCAGGCTCTTCTTGATTCTGAAGATTCTGAAGATGAGCTCAAGGAAGAGAGTGAGGAGGAAATGTTTGAGGCTGGTGATGACATGGAGACTGATGTACAACCAACTGAGCAATCGCATCAGTCTTCTCCACATGGTGAAGAATCTGAATCTCAGGCTGATCATTCTTCATATTCTGAATCATCATGCCCTCAGGAACTCAAGAAGTATGACAACATTCTTCCTCTTACTGAGAGGCAATTGGTCAAGTTCCTAGAAAAGGCCAACAATGCTCTCTTCACTGGGCTAACTGAAGAAATTTTTGACAACCACACTGAAGTTGCTGTTCATTACGTCAATCTGAAGGAATCAGTGGAATCCTATCATGATGATGTAAATGAGCACAAGTCATCAATCTCCTTCTCCCTGACAAATCTTGATTACAATCTTAAAATGTTCAACGAGTCTCTCACCAACTTACAAAAGAGCGTTGAAACTATTCAACAGTCAGTGAAAGATGACCCTGCGCTTAACAGGAAAATTCTTCAGGCTTCTGAGACCTACCAGCAACAATCTACTCATGTGGCTGAGCTGGTAAACATGCTGACTTCCTCAAATCTTCATGGATTCAGCTCTAAAGGGACTCCATCAGGTCTTCCCTGGGTCTTATGGAGTCCCACATGGCATCTTTGGCAAATTCTTCTTCTTCTTTGGCTTGGAATCTTGGCCAAGGATGATTGCAATGGAGGTTTCTCAGGCTTCTCTTGAGGCTAAGGTCTCAACTCTTCAGCAGGACACCTCAGACATCAAGTCAATGATGACTGAGATTTATCAGGCCTTCAAAGGTTAGGCTCCCTCAACTTCAGTGAGCGCACCAACTCTTGCTCTCACTATGGGTCAAGCAACAGTTGAGGGGGAGAAAGTCAAAGTCACTGAAGAAGAACAACCTCCTTCTCACACTGAGGGGGAGAATCCTGAAGAAACCCCATCTTCATCACACTAGGACAAAGGCAAAGGCATCCTCACAACCACTGAGCCTGAGCCTACAATCTTGGTGCCTGCTTCCAAGGAAAGAAGGCAAGACCATGATGAGCCAGTCAGGGTCCCTTATGAGGTCAATGGAGTGATTAAACTTCTTACTAATGAGGAATTCCAAGCTCATATGGAGAAAGAGGAGGCAATGAAGAATGCAGCCGAAGAAGAAAGGGCGAGCAAGGCTGCTCTTATTCAGGTGGTACATGAAGAGGCTGAGAAGATAGGTCTTGAGCCTAAGGAACTTGCTGGAAGGAAGGGTGGTCAAACCTTTGTGAAAGCTCAGACTGCTGAGATGATTTCTCTCAGGAAGAAGAGGGAAGAAAAGTTGAAAAGGACTGAGGAGATTAGGCAGAACAGGATTGGGAGATATCAATGGGTCATGACAAACAGGTTAAAGCCAAAACCAATCACTGATGTCAAGATTCATCGAAACACCAAACCTGCAGTTGTTACTGTCTACAGAAGTGCTGACAAGAGAATCTTTGAGGTTCATGACCCCTTTAGATTCGTTGACTTCGGGATCACTGAATTGGATGAATTAGGTCCAATAATAGAAAAAAAGTCAAATGTTGTGGTCCCTGGTCTGTTGAAGTCCCTGAGTCTAAGGTATGAAAAATTGGCAGAAACTCCTTAGGAACTTGGCATTTCTTCACTTCTCCCTGCTTCAGCCCAACAACCACCTGCACCCTCTCAGTCTTCCTCAAGAAAGAGAAAGAAGATTAAAGTTGAGCCTGAGATCAAGGTCCCTGGTCTGGATTGCAACAGAGCCCTCCCTGAAGGAGTTCCATTCAGGAACAACTTGGTCGTCGAACAACCTGAAAGAGGTTTGTTTTTCATTGATGAGTTTGGAGACCCAGCCTTCCAAAGATGGAGTGACATTGACCAATCAGGAATCAAGGCAATACTGGGTTTCCTCATGATGGCCTCACCTATCAAGACTCCTGAGAATGTGAGGTTCTGTCAAGACCTGAGAACAAAGATTCAAGAGCATCCTGATCAGCATGAGCTTGAGTCCAAGAAGTCAAAGCTTGAAGCCTTAGGGTATAAGTTTGACTGAATCCGCCAACACCACTATCCCTGTACTATGTATAGTTTTGTTAGGACTTGTAATAATATTAATAAGATGATGTTTTTATTATTTCAGTGTCCTTATTTACTTTCTAGTACATTCAGTATGAGCAGAAGTCATTAGCTCACTCATAACTGATCAAAAACACTTAAGCATAATTTATATCCAAATAGGGGGAGATTGTTGGGTCCTTCAGTACCCAAGAGTCGTTAAAACAAGATTTGGACACAAATTAACTAAGTGTTAATTAAACCGAGAACAATTCAAGTCACTGAGTGAACAGTCACTCAGTGAGTCATCTTCAGGATGCTTAAGGCGAATTCAGAAGAAGGATTCACTACTCAGGTAGGCGGTACTCCCTGAGTAGGACTTAAGCCAAAGAAGAAGATGATGGTTCAGTGAGTGTTGGACAAGAACTCACTGAACCCCAGTCTCCTCAACACCAATAAGTGATTAAAGACTGAAGAAACCAACGCCTGAAATAAAGGCGGGAATAAGTGGGAAGTATTTGAGAAGATAAGAATGTCAGACCAAACACTCTTATCTTGTCAGATACCAACCTTCCCAAAGACGGCTAAAAGTCATGGAGTGTCAGACCAAACACTCCTAAAGACTTTTTAGTCATTCCTATTGGTTCTTGGAAATGACAATTACTGTTGTAATGGTCAGACACGCTTCCTCAACAAGTTGAAGTATTTTTAATCACTTTTACTCTTTTATACTTGTGTATAAATAGGTTCAGAAGGAGAGAAGTTAAGTGTGTTTTGTACATTGAAAGCCTTAGACTTTTGCAAAACAACTTCTCTCCTACAAAGAGTAACCAGTCCCTGAGATAGCTCAGTGAGGCATATTGTTACCACTCAAGCATAGCATTGAGTTTAGATAGGAGACAACTCATACCTTGTCTATTCAATCCCAAAGTGTTTATTCCGCAAAACACTTTGGGTAATAGATTCTTTGATTCATTTCTAATAAGAATTTAAACGTTAAAAAATACTTTATGTTTTTACATTCACGTTTCATTAACTGATAGAAAGAATCATTACATTGTATTAGTCATAAACACAAATAGATTAACTTTCTAGTTAACTCTAAGCGTGTTAAGGGAACAACATAAACGTTTCATGCTTGACTTTAGGTGGGTCATACCGAACACCTTCTATTTCACAGCTATGTATCTCCATTTCTTCCAATTCCTTTTCATGCCAGAATGTATGTTTTTCTTGGAAAGTTCTCTCGCACTTTTCCCAAATGTCTTGCAACATGTACCCTTTTTTACCTATTCGAAGTCCATATTCATCGAGTAGTTGCAAAACTTCCTTCTCGAATTCCGATTTGAATTTTTCAAAACTCTGGTCATAGGGATCGTCTTCACCTTTAGGTGTATCGGATTCATCTGGATAGCTGTCAATCATCCATTCTACAAACGCCTTCATCTTAACTCCTTTATCAACTTTCATAGTGCCAAACTGATTTCTTAACCAATCATCAAACGCAAAGCCATGCCCCATGCTCCTTTCCATGATTAATAACTTTAATCTTAAAATGTTTCTCTTCCTTGGAAAGGTTGCTTAAAATAGACCCTTTCGAACATTCCCCTGCTTCAGCGGAGTAAACACTTTTAGGGGGTTCCGCCATAACAGAGCTTGTTCATGTGCATTCGTTAAGTAGATCTTCCTTTTCTTATTCCAAGGCAAGATGATAATTTTTGAAGTCCCGTTGGAATCTTCTAATGACGCATTCGTTAATAGCCGCATTTCCGTACCTAACTTTATACCAATCATGAAAAGACGAATTCCCGAACTCAATATCTTGCCTTTCTATTCCGTGGAAGCAGGTCCATTCAACTTGAGCTCTTTTATCACCATCTAATTCTCCCAATCTTCTTCCGTTACAGTGGTTACCAAAAGAGTTGCAGGGCGGCCATGCTTGGATGGATTCTCCATTCTCTACTATCACCGGTTCGCAGTAGTGATTTGTTAAGGTCGTTGTTCTGGTTTCAACAAATATATCCCTCCACCGATCACTAATCACGTGTTTCTTTTTATCACCACTGGATTCATAATCATATTTTAAACATAAAGGTGAATCATAAGAAAATAAATCAGTAGCAATCCCTAGTAGGTCAAGCGATCCCTCTTCCTTAGATGCCCTGATCGAACAGACTTCCTCAGAAGATGCAGGGTTGAGTTTAAAGACCCATCATTATTAAATGTAATTTGATCCCCACCTACTTCTAAGGTGATTTGTTTTTCATAAACCTTAATGTTTGCGTGCGATGTTGCCAAAAGTGGCCTTCCTAGAATCATACTATTGTTCAAGCATGTCAATAACCAAAAAGTCGGCATGGAATAAGAACCTACCAATTTTAAGCAATACATTATCAACTATACCTCTAGGTGTTTTTCTAGTTGTGTCCGCCAATTCAATTTTTAATTTTTATGAGCGACTAAACGTTCAATTTTTACGCTAAATTCAAATTCTGGTATAATGGTGAAAATTTTGGCCCAAAATTCAAATTTTTAGGTCAAAATTCGAATTTTTTGGTAAATTTTGGCGTAAAAATTTTTAAAACTCAAAATTTTCCAGTATCCTTAGAATTGCATTTTATGGCATATTTCAAACTCACCACACCAAAATCACAAATGATATTATTGGTCTACACCCTCAAAGCAACCATGTATAGCTTAAAAGATCCTGATCAAGAATCACAATCAAATGACAACGGCTAGTATCGAATTTTTGTGACTACGGAGTTTTTGTACGATATTGCTTATCTGGGTTTAAAGTTCATTTCATGGGCATGTGTACTTATTTATCTCAAATTCTAGAAGTTGGATGGATGCATGACTTTCAGAGATACTTGTTTGGGCACTCATGGGTGTAGTGATTAAGTCTTGGTTTATCTAGTTTTCATAGGTCAAGGGGTGGATGGACGAAGACCTAGTTAACTATCACTTAAAGGAGATACGTTGTAGTACTCAGTGTCACACAAAGATGTGGATAATTCGAGAGAGGTTCATATACAGTTAAGGAAGGTTGGATGGGTATATGAAACGACCTATGCTTTAAGGAGTTACGTTGTAGTGCTCAGTATAGGTTCTTAGTCATACGTTCGTACAAGATTAAGTCACATATCTAAGGGGTGTTTACTTCATTCTCAGATTGGTTATATTGGGTTGTCTCCATACAGTGGTCATTTACTAGCTGGTTGGATTTTGATGAGGTCGCTTATAGGTTGAAGAAAAGAGATGAGATTGTAGAAAAAGATAGTCATATTTTCCAACATATTCTCACGAAATTATGCTTCGACGGGCTGTTATGGCTTTAATATTGCATCAAGTAAAAGGTAATCTATGGCATGTGCACAAGTTTATGATGTTTCCGATGACTCGCAACCATCAGGAAGGAGAAGTGCACGAAGGAACAAGCAATGTCTCGTCTTTTGGTTTGTGGGTACATTGAGGCTTATTACCAACTTGGATGCAAATACTTTGCGAGATATGCTGTTATGATGCTCCCGAACGATAACCATTGTGCTTCCTTTAGTATCTACAGTCTCCGCTGCGTGTTTGAAGACTAAAGAGAGTTGTCGATTTAGGAGGGAGCAGAGAAAAGAAAAAGGCTCACTAGTTAGGAGGGAGTAATAACCTAACTAGACCATTACAGATGAAGTTCAGAGCTACAAGGATGAGTGCCGTCAGCACCAAAGATCGATATCGTGATCTTCGGAATAGAGAACTTCAAGTCCACCTCATGATCTAGACTACAGAGACTCTGCACTTCAACAACGTCAAAGTTTATTATTATTGTAATTTACTTTGTTTATAGGTCTCATTGTAACCATTCACGTGTGACGATATCTTGGAAGGAGATTGTTAGACTCGCTTTTTTATAAAGATATCGTCACTCAAGTGAATTGGACTAGATTTATTATAAGTAGTACACGCAGGGACTACTTATGTTTAAATGGCAAACATGTAAGGAAAAGGGCCTATAAATACCCCTCATGACTCTCCATGAGGGGTGTGGAAAAGCTTTGTATTCTTTCATTTGTTAATCTAATATACTAAGTGTGTTTCTCCACTTTCTCTCACTACTTTCTCTCTCTAGAACAATCATGTATTTCGATCAACCTCGACCTCAAGAAACCGTTTCTTGGTCGTTACACCACCCTATACGGGTTTGACTCTCATGAACCGAAACAACCCATGCAACCTGGAAGTCAAACATAACACGACTAAACCATCACCACTTGGTGGTGGTTCGAGACGGCTAAGACGCACCCTATACGGGTTGGTCTAGCCTTGACCAAAACTTACAACGAGTGCACCCTACGGGGGTATCTCGTTACAAAGACTAACCGCTCACACCTCTTGAGGTGGTTCGCGCAACCAAGTCACAACCAAAGCCAAAGGTCACAATACCCTTAAATTATTATAACCAAATCAAAAGCATAACATGGCAATATTAGTCACGGTATTAACCGTGACTCTTATTGAGTCATGACAACCCTAAGCGGGTTACTCAGTCCGTATCATCAACACCAATCAAACAAAACGCAAAACCACTAAACAGATAACCACAACCGGTCAACTCAACTCACTGAGCTGACTCGGCCGAGTCGACTCAACTCACTTAGTTGAGTTGACTCGTTCACAATAATCACTCAAAAATTAGATCCGATTATTACATGTTATTATTTAACATTTTTAAAAGTTTTGAGTCCCACGAAACTGCTTTATAAAGTTTATATATATATGAATCGGTAAAAGAAAAATAAATAAGAAGATGGAGATGGGTTACATTCATCTACCACAATGAGGAAGAAGACGGTGAGTGGTGGTGGACGGTGGTGACGATACTGCAGCTTCACAACAACTCTAGACGAAACCATAGCAAACCCTAATCCGATCTTCACTAAAAACCCACAGCTACAAAACTTGAACACCTCCTCTTGATCTACACACGAGCGGCGGCAATAACTTGTGTCGCCGAAATCTTGGCCGAAAAAGATAAACGACGCCGGAAAATTTCACGTTATAGAGAGAGAGAAAACCCAGTGAGTGTGTGTGAAGAAATGAGGCAAAACCCTAATTTTTCCTCTTTTATATAACCTCAGGGACTGAACTTGCCAAATCCCCAAACTTTGTGTCGGCGATGTAAAGTGTTCCAGGGATTAAATGTGCAATTTGATAAATCTTTTATAATAATAGGATGCGAGACCCATTTAGGCTAGTAAACATTTGATTTGACTCACAAAAGTTACGCCTTTGCGTCCGGAATGATTTTTCCAATAAAAACGAGTATACAAACGACTAGTTTCACATAATTATTAAAATAATCAATTTAAAACGTATATTAAGTTACGGTTGTGCCAGTGCGCATTGTGTGTCGGTTTTCACGTTTTGCGTGATGTCTTCTCGTTTCCAAATCAAATGAGTTTGAAAAAGCTCAAAAATGTATAATAGGTAATAATAAATAAATTTTATTATCAAAATAAGTTTGAAAAGTCATCGTTTGTCATAAATGGTTTCGAGTTTTATAAACGAGTATTGCCCTAAAATGTCGGTTGCTACAACTGGTACCAACGGTCAACTTTAGTCGACTGGTAACAAAGTTGTACAAACAATCAACTAATTAACAAACAAATGAGAAAGTTGGTTCTAAAACTTCAACCCCCAAAGAACCTTCCAAACAAACAGGGCGTGCTTTTCCCTAGAAAAACATAAAGATCCTCCATTTTTTTTTTTATTTTTTTTTTTTTTGATAAGGTTAAGGTTTAAAGGGAGCCCTTCGAACCTCCGGCGTGTAGCCGGCGGCCAGAGGCGGCGGCGGAAGAGTTTAGGTGTTAAGTTTTTTTTTTTTTTTTTTTTTCTTTTTTTTGAGAGGATCACAATACCTGATACCGTGTAAGATTATGGATTGTACTATTGAACGAATGATTATTACATACAAATGAGAGAGTATATATAAGGCTGCTCACACTCTTTGGGTCACCATCGGTCGATCCCCACAAATTTCACAAACCGACCTAGGTCGCTTGGAGTGTGTGGGAAAGGTCGGTCGCTTCTTTGATGAAGTATCGATCGTTCTACCGACCGATTGTACAAATCATAGTCACATAAAACGCGGTACGCTTCGGTACGCGTACGCGGTTCTGGTACGCAATTCGCTCTTGATGACGAATTCGGTACGTGGGGGGTATACTCATTTCGGTACGCATGGGTATGTATCGGTACAGTGTACCATGTATTTGGTACGCTTCGGTACGCAATTCGCTCTTGTGATTTTCATGTGAGGTGGAATGAATTTGGTATCACAGCTTCACAAATGGAAGAATTGTAATGGAAGAACTATATATATATAGAAGAAAGAATGTAACAGATTATATGTAAAATTGATTTTCTAATTATTATTAAATAAGTTAATTTTTTATAAAGATTTGTATTTAATGATAGAATATTGACAGAATAAAAGATGTATTAAAATAAAATAAATCTAAAATAAATATATAAATTACCGGTAGTAAATAATCCATGAACCATATACATTTTTTTTTATAGAAGTCCAAAAAATAAAATATAAATATAAGCTTAATAAGTCAAAAAAAAAAAAAAAAAAAAAAAAAAAAAAAAAAAAAAAAAAAAAAAAAAACCCAACTGTCCAACTTACTCACTCACTCACGTGCTTCACTTTGCCATTCAACCACATATCTCTTTCTCTCAAGAACAAAAAGCTGTCATCTCTCTCTCTCTCCTATATCTGTATATTTTTATGTATGTATATCTTCACCTTCTACCACCATGAATCTAGATCTACATCTACCTACTCTACTTCTTCTTCAACAGCCCCAAATGACAACATGCCAGGTCTTCTCCATCTTCATCATCGAAATTCTTCATCCTATCAGAGGTACACTCAATTTCTTATCTCCTCCTCCATTTTTGACAATTTTCTTTCGCTAAGCTTTGGTTCGCTGTACCATCAGTAATAAAACGAGTTCCTATTGCGTTTTGGATCGTTGAACCCTCAGACTTGGTACGCTGCACCACGGTGGTTTGGAACACGAATCCAAGAGCGTTTGGAACGCTGGTGTACCGCGTTTCGGTACACCCCGTACCAATTCGTGGTACTCTACCTCTTGAGCGAATTATGTGACTATGGTACAAATGAATCAAAGTTTCAATATTCCAAACTTTCTGCATTTGTTATAGCCTTTGCCACTTTTCATTGGTATTTCCAAAAAGATAGATTCAAAAAACCATCATATATATTTCAAGATGATATCAACTTACCAAGAGAATTACACATGAAAAAACAGATGGCATGTTTGTTGTAGCCTTTGCCAAGGTAAACCACTTTTTGGAAATACCAATGAAAACTTTCTGCATGGTTTATACGAGCTAATTGGTTTTTTGAATCTATCTTTTTGGAAAATACCAATGAAAAAACAGATGGCATGCATGAATAAACAGATGGCTTCTTCAACTGCTTCAACAAAGTTTATTACTCGTACTTTGCATAAATAAACAGATGGCATGCATGCATGCATGGGTGGAAAAAAAAAAAAAAAAAGTCGGTCATAGAGTGTGGCAGGTCGGTCGCTTCTGGTCGCTGGAGAGAGAAAGCTGACGTGGCAGCCAGTGACCCAAGTCGATTTGGGTCAAGAGTGTGTCCAGCCTAAGGAGAATACATGGCCTATTTGAGGTAAATTGCTAATCATCATCTCATAGTCCAATGTACATCCTTATCCTTATACACTCTTATACAGCTAACATGCTTATCCTAGCATCTACAAGTAGCTAAAAGCAAAGTACATTTAGCATCTCTAGTGTTGCCCCTCGAGTTCAGTTGAGCTCGCTGCACCTAAAGTGGAAATTTAATGTAAACTAAGTGTAACTTTAGTTATAATATTAAACCCGCTGCCTGTGTAATGTGATGTAACATTACTAGTAACAGTTTTGAACCCAGCTAAACATTATTTATTTATCTTTATGGCAGATGTGCAACTCTTTGTTTACAGATGATCGTATCTTGTAATGTAATTGTAACTTATATTAGTGATGGGATTCTGTGTGATCGATGCTGGTTCACTATTTTGTTGCTAATGCATTTTCGTATTTTGCACAAAAGAAACATTTCGCATCCTGTGACTTTTTGGTATACGATTTCAAGTCGTGACGTGTATCGAGTATTTAAGGGTTTTAGCTTGAAAGAAAATATAGAAAGAACTTATTTAAAAACACATATCTACCTGACTACCAATAAACAATGGTGTTAGACTAGATGGCAAGGGATAGGTGAAGCATTCACCTTTGCGTTCACCATTATCTCCCTTGCCCTCCACCCAAACTCACGCATGAATCACAATATCCAAGACAGACAATGGTGATCAGTTCACCATTCGGAAATGTTAAGGTTTTATTATTTTTTATTTTGAGTGTGAGTGTGTGGGTATTTAGTGAGGTATATTTGTATAAAGTGGGTATTTTAATGAAAGGTGAAGATGTGTTTGCCTTGACGGGTAAATGGTGAAGTGAGGTGAAGGGGAGTGAGAGGAGAGAGAAAGCTGACGTGGCGCTGAGGTGTATGGTGAAAATAAACTTACCTTGCCAAGCAGCCTTAGAATAATAAAAACGAGTTGGGCAGCCCGCGCATTGCGCCGGGATGATTGACATCAGTTTTTTGCAACCATGTTGGCCAAAACAATTTAACAATACAGAGTACTATAAGTAACAGCAAGATGAGGAAAATATTAATAATAACGCATTTCATATATTATTATATTACTTTATTAAAAAAGTTTCCAGAAATATATTTCTCGTAATTACCAAATCAAAGTACCGCGTTTATACCTTATCTCAACGGGACACGAGATACACGGTATAATAATAATACAAAATCCACCCCCTTTTAGGCTATGTTTGGCGCGGAGCTTTTTGGAGCAATGAGCAGTGAGAATGAGCTTTTTTATTTTTGATGTTCGTTTGGTAAGGGAGCAATGAGTTGTAGCAATTTTTTAGGAAAGCTTTTTTCCCAATGCTTCCTTTTGAAGCTGTGGATATTTACAAGAGCTGTGGATATTTACAGCTATGTCACCAAACGTTTTTATTTAAAAAACAACTACTGCGCACGAACACTGCTCACAGCTACTGCTCACTGCTACTGCTACTTTTACTAAACACAGCCTTATTTTAGGGAGGAGTTATTAATTGTGTCTCTGTCTCACGAATAATAATAGGGTGGGGTTAAATTTACGGGGGCTAGTTTTTAAATAAGCGGGGTCTACCTATGCCACACACTTTTTCTGCTACTATGCTCTGCCACCTTTTTCTACTGCTACTATTTTTTTATTTTTTATTTTTGTTTTGTTTTGTTTTGTTTTGTTTTGTTTTGTGATACCAAAGCATTTAATTCTCATGTGTTAGAAAAAGTAAATATTTATTTTTGCATTTAATTTTTGTCATGTACCTCTTTTTTTTGAAATTATTTTTTTTCGAAATTAAATTTGTTTTTGAAATTAATTTTTTTCGAAATTAATTTTTTTTCGAAATCTAAATTTTTTAGAAAAATTATTTTTTTTTCGAAATTAATTTTTTTAGAAATTTTTTTTTCGAAATTAAAATTTTTTTTAAATTAATTTTTTTTTCGAAATTAAATTTGTTTTTGAAATTAATTTTTTTTCGAAATCTAAATTTTTTTGAAAAATTATTTTTTTTTTAAAATTACTACCTCCGTCCCAATTTTATTGTCCCTTATTCCTTTTTCGGACGTCCCAAAATTATTGTCCCATACCAAAAATAGAAAGTGAATAGGTAGTGGAGTTTGGTAAAAGTACAATATTACCCTTGGTTAAAATTAATATTGCAAACTTTAAAGAAGTGTTAATTAATTAGTTAAGGGTAAACTTGTCAATTGGCAAAAAAGTAAGAGAGAGAAAATAGTGATAGTGACATTTTTCTAAAAGAATGTGTTTTTTGTCGGGGGACAATAATTTTGGGACGGAGGGAGTAATTTTTTTAGAAAATTTTTTTTTCGAAATTAATTTCTTTAGAAAAAATTATTTATTTATTTATTTATTTTTAAATAGAAATGTATAATAATTTATTGTATATGTATAATGTTTTGTAAATGCTAATTTTTTGTCTACTACTACTTTCTTTTGTCTACTGCTACTTTTTTTTTTTTTCCCTTGTTTTGTGGTACCAAAGCATTTAATTCTTATGGGTTAGAAAAAGTAAATATAACTTTTTTTCGAAATAATTTTTCTTTTTGTCGATTTGTAATACTTTTTTTTTCAAAATTAATTTTTTGTCGATTTGTAATATAACTTTTTTTTAACGTCCCGTAAAAAAAAGAGGTACATGACAAAAATTAAATGCAAAAGTAAATATTTACTTTTTCTAACCCATGGGAATTAAATGCTTTAGTACCAAAAAAAAAAAAAAAAAAAAAAAAGCAGTAGAAAATAAAAAGAAATAGAGAGGCGCGTGGGGTAGACAAAAGGCAGAAAAGTAGCAGACAAAAGCAGCAGAAGAAAAAGTAGCAGCAGTAATAGGGGTTGGGGTAGACCCCGTTCCTATAGTACATCCCTAATAATAATGACGGCTACTGTAGCCACAGGAAACCCCAATTGATGAATTGATATATCGTACCATCTATATTTATAATAATAGGATTTTCACCATAAACCTCAATCTTAGTCACTTGTACGCATATGGCCCCTGAGCTTGCGTCATAATACAAACTTGATCCTTGACTTCTTTTTCATTTTTCCTACCGTACAAATATGTGTTTCATATTATGAAACTTGAATGGTTTGTACGGACTAAGCCCTTAAGATTCCATCTTGATTTAACTTTGGTCCATTTCTTTTAGAAAAATATTTTTTTTTTTTTAATTTTTTTTAGAATTTTTTTTTTTTCGAAATTAATTTTTTATTTATTTTGATAAAAGGAATAAAGGGTGCTTTGTTTCTTTAATTAAAAAAAAAATAAAAAATAATAATAATAATAATAATAATAATAATAATAATAATAATAAAGTGATGTTTAAAATAAAATAATAATAATAATTATAATAATAATAATAATAATAATAAAAAGTTACCTTGTTATGTTTTTATGTTATCTAATTTGTATTCGTCTGACGTATGTCTATTTATTTCGAAATTAATTTTTTTATTTGGATTTTTTTTCCATTGCGTCATCTTTAAAAAAAATTTTTTTTTATTTCGAAATTATTTTTTTTTCCATTATTGTTAATATTTTTTTTAGTTAACTCTAATAATTCTTTTAGAAATATCGTCAGTCAACATTATTATACATGCTCTCTAAATAAAGAACGAAATAAATTATCTTAACACTAACATTTATTTTTTCTGAAATAATTTTTTTTAGAAAAATAATTTTTTTTTTAATTTTTTTTAGAAAAATATATTTTTTTTTTATTTCGAAATTAAATTTTTTTTTCAATTATTTTTTCTGAAATAACTTTTACAACTTTTACAACTTACTTTATTTTTTATAACTTTTACAACTTTTTTTTTAACAACTTACTTTATTTTTTATAACTTTTACAAAATTTTTTTTTCTTTTTTACTTTGGCAAAAAAGTTTGTCGCTTTATGACTAGAAACTAGAAATGAAACTACAAATACAGTAAATGGTTTTTTACCATTTGAACTAGAAATGAAACTAGAAAATCAACAAGGATGTAATATGATAAACAAAATACTATACAATTGGCAATGGGTCCTACCATTTTGAAATTAATATGATAAACAAAACCATTGGCAGAGCGAATCAGAAAAATGGGTCCTACCATTGAAATTAAACATCTGTTCGATCAGTAAATGGTTTTTTATTTTTTGTGTAATGATTGTGGGACCCAATTGGCAGAGAGAATCAGCTAGTGTAGAGGGGCTTGTATTATTTTGACGATAGGGGGCTTCTATAATATGACCCTTTATTTTATACATTACACCCTTCTTCTTTATAAAGGATAGATCTATTTTATCTCTCTCCTCCCATTCTCACCAGTCGACAACAACACCACAACCACCACCACCGGTCACTCTCCACCGCCATCACAGCCTCGCAACCATCATCACCATCCACCACTCCTTCCTTCGTTCGAGTCAAGAGGCGAATAGGTCAAGGAATCAAGATCGGTTCAGGTGAAGATCGGGTTCGGGTCGTGCTTCACTTCAACCGCCACCACCATCTTCTTCACCTTGTGGGTATGTCGAAAAACCCACCAAGGTTTTCTTATACTTTCTTTATTTTGTATTCGAATTCGAGATTAAAAATTGTATAATGATTAATTTAGTCGAAATGGATTTGGAACTTGTTTTGTAAATAAATGGTATCATCTTTAATTCGTGTACTTTTGGATCTATAAAGCTTGGTGTCATTAAGCTTGTAATAAGCTCTTGATTTAGCTTATTTTCGGATTTATTTTCTTTAATTCGTGTACTTTTGGATCTATAAAGCTTGGTGTCATTAAGCTTGTAATAAGCTCTTGATTTAGCTTATTTTCGGATTTATTTGATTTGTGGGCGTGTTGACTTTGAGCCGAGACTTGGAAAAGGACTCCTTTTGCAAAGAGTCGTCAACTTCAGGGGTATTTTTTGCCATTTTCCCAAACTTCAAAACGACGTCGTCTAGTTGGTCACTGTACATATAACGTGGGAGCACTGTAGCACTTTAGCAAGGTCAACTGTAGCACAGTTTTTTTCCCCCCCAAAACGGTGTCGTATTCTACATAGTTTAATAATATTAGTAATATCATCTACTGTTTCAAAGAATCCTTATTTTTTAAAATAATCTATATGTACTTATTAATTATCTTATTTATTCAAGAGTTTTGTTAATAATAGCATTAAGGAATGTAACCTAGGGAGATATTTTCATTACATAACCACGGATGAATAATTATCATTAGATGACATTTTCTAAAAATACAATGCAATCGTGACAAATGTGAATACACAAGAGTCAATTGTAAAAAAACCTGTTCTTTTAACTAGGGGTGGCAATTCGGGTCGGGTTCGGGTTCGGGTTCACGGGTTCGGGTTATCGGGTTCGCGGGTCAGAAACCTTCAACCCGAACCTGACCCGTTTAATAAACGGGTCAATCAGGCCGACCCAAAACCGACCTGAAACCTATTTAGTCTCAACCCTAACCTGCTAATTTTCGGGTCGGTCTCAGGTCGGGTTTCGGGTTAGCGGGTTAATTCGGGTTAACTGGTTAACGGGTTCGGGTTTGTGGGTTCGCGGGTCAGAAACCTTCAACCCGAACCTGACCCGTTTAATAAACGGGTCAATCAAGTCGACCCAAAACCGACCTGAAACCTATTTAGTTTCAACCCTAACCTGCTAATTTTCGTGTCGATCTCAGGTCGGGTTTCGGGTCGTGTCGGAAATTGCCACCCCTACTTTTAACCACAATTGATTTATTGTTAGAACAACTCTTTAGGCTGCTTGCAGTAAGGCGACCAAGTTCCCCCATTTTTCTCTGCCACGTCAGCTTTCTCTCTCCAGCGACCTACAGGCGATTAGGTGCCCCAGTAAGGGCGACCAAGTTCAATTTTTTTTTATTTATTTATTTTTTTTTTTAACACATACTCATGCATGCAATATGTAACACGTGTTCTCATGCATGCAATACTAAATACGTGTGTAGCTCTATTTTGAATAGAACAAAACAGTTGTATTCTAAACATCCACAAGTCTTCTTCTTAAGCACATAAATCCAACCTTCATTTCCCCCACAACTATCATCAATCCCTTTTCTCCATTTCAAATTACAAACAAAAAAAAAACCATATCAAACGAGAGATGGGAAGAGCTCCATGTTGTGACAAAGCAAATGTGAAAAAGGGACCATGGTCACCTGAAGAAGATGCAGCCTTTTCATTTATGCTCACATATGCAAATGGTTTCAAACTCAAACGGTTATGAAAAATAAATGGACAAATAATCCTTTTCATATCGGTCGGCAGTGTGACCAAGTTGTTGATGACCAAGTGAGGTGACCAAGTTGTGCAGTAAGGGGATCGATCCCCTAACTCGATCGAGCTAGGGTCGATCGACCTTACTGCATTGAGCCTTATTAAATTGCATTTCGATGTGTTGTAACCTATTTATTTATAATATAACATTTGTCAAATGTTATACTGTTGATGAACAATCATTTAACAAATGTTAAGTAAAGTATATAAGTTTTAAGGTTGAGTTGGCCAACAATGGTAACTTTATAGCATAGTGGTAAATATGTTATAATTTATAAGCTTTTACCCATGCATAGTGACACGACTTTATAACGATAAATATATAGTTATAGTTGAAATATTGTGATTAAGTGTTTCATGTAACGTTTAGCAATTAACGTTGGCAAGTATTCATCATTATCCGAGAAGATAACAACATCATACCAGTTCTATTTTAATACATTGGGAGTGAAATATGAATCGAGAATGAGATTGTTGTGACTTGAAATCCTACTTTATCATACCCATTTCACTTGTAGTTCGAATGGCAGTTAAAGAACAATATGGAAGAGATAATATAGATGGAGAATAAGAGAAGAATATAAGAAATATGGATGGGATGTGGTGGCAGTAAATATAAACAATGGAAATGTGTATTGATTAGATTAGATGAGAAAAGAGAGAAAGAGTTACAAAGAAAACACACACTCCCACCTATTCTAACTTTACTGCACATTGACTAATGTGGTGGGAGGAGTGTATAAGAGATACAAGAGATGCCCTAAAGGGCTTGGAAGTGGGCTTTGGTTGGGCTTTACATGGGTTGGACTAATATCTCTTAACATAGAACATATTAGATTAACCCTCAACCATAAGCCCACTATCTATTCTAATACATCATTCGACAGATTACAAAGATTGTTGAAACGTGATGATCATCACTTTAAATTGAATGCTAACAGAGATGAATCCGTATAAAAAGAAAAAATGGTAAAAAAATGAGTAATTTTAAAAACAACATTAACTTTAGAAACAAAAACTATTCATAAGGCAACTATTCTTAAAAACGTTTTTACGTAGAAAAGTAAACAAAATATTAAAATTTAAGTTTTAAGGGGTGTTTTGACGATTAAACATTAGTTTTTTCTTGAAGATTAAGCAAAAATATTTTTGCATTAATTATATATAGTAGAGATAAAAGAAGTCCTTAGTACATTTCAATTACCTATCTCTTTTTCTAAACATTTTTTACTTTCCACCAATGCTTTTATGAATTTTTGGCCCAACTAACTAATTTCATAATTCTCCTTTGGGCTTTTTATAAGGGTGTTGATAAGCACACCATTTTATTTGATAAATACATCATTTCGTACAAGCTATATAGCACACCGTACAACACCGTAATACACAACATGTGATGTGTGCATCAAAAGGAGTAGTGTATGTATCAACTCCCTTTTTATAATGTCTTCGGATAATGTATATATATATATTCATTTATAATTAAAGAGAGAAGATGAAGTGTGAAATGACGTAAATACCCTTACGGGGGTATTATATGGGGTGACTTAACAAGCGTTAGTAACGGTCGTTAGAGTGAGGGACTAACGGTGCATAACGTTTCTGACTTAAGGCTGAGTGGTGCAATTTTTTTGGTCAAAGGACCACTGACGCCAGTCAACGCAAACCACAAAGACCAACGGTGTAATTTACTCTATCATTTTAAAATCATTTTTGTATGCATTTGTTTATTTTCTTTGTAACCACATTGTATAACTTTTACAATAAATAAAGTACATCGGTATATAGTTTACATTTGGTTACTTCAATTCGTGGTTAATTATATCAATCAAAGATCTAATTTTTCTCATTCGGAATCTTACATCTTCAATCCGAGTTAGGATTCTTTATTTTCTTCTCAAGTTTTTCTCAAATTTTATGGTGATTTCTAGTCAACAAATCATAAATTAACATCAATTCTTCATATTTTTTTTGTTTTTATAAAGTTTTTCTCATAAATTTTCAAAGAAATCATGTGTTCATGAAAATACCAATAACGTGTTCGATGAAATGACTCAATAAATAAATTTTGTGATTTTAGAGTTTGAAGATATTAATTATAATACAAATGTTTTCGTAATTCATAAAAGCTTCAATATTTCCTAAAATAATCAAAATTGTGAGGAATAAAACTTTGAATTTGCAATACGTGTTCATCAGTTTATCAGGTAGTCTTATTTATTAGTTTTGTTCATCAGTTAGTCTTGTTCATCAAGTAGGTTTTTTTTTTATTTTTTTTATTTTTTTTTAATCACAATGTTCATCAGTTTTCTAAAATTAAAAATAAAAAAAAAATTCACAATGTTCGTAAGTTATATATCACAATGTTCATCACTTTAGATTGAAATAGGAAAAAATGAGCTGACAAAAATGAAAGAGGAAACTTGTTATCATGTGATTACTTTTTAGAACTTTTGATATTTGCACACTTTTTAGCGGATCACAACCCATCAAGTATATTGTTGTATTGCATACGTAGTAAGACCAAATCATACATATAAGTTCCTCTGGATTATCCTAATAAGGCACTCTATCTTTATAGAATCAACATGTGAAGTGTTGGCGTATGTGTCCGGATGGCTTAACTCGTCCGGACGCCGGAAGAATCAAAACCATTCGGCAATGGCCGGAGGGCACCTAGATCGTTCGGATAGAGCAGCTGTCAACAACATGACAAGTGACATTATCTCTTGACAGATGGCAGCTGCAAACACCGCCGCCGCCGGCCCGGGATTTACGGGATTATGTCTGAGACATGTTTTCTGAAAACCCGGCGCCGCCATTTCAGGTACCAAGGCTGGGCACTATAAATACCCAGCTCATTTACTACTTTCAACTAACTAATTCATTAACATTTACTTCATACTACTGTTTATATCCTCTCGGAACATAAAATACTTACTCTCAAGCTGGAGGTGGGTCCTGGGATAACACCCGGGGCTAGCCTAACGCGTGTTGTTGTGTGCAGATACCCGAAGGATCCCTAGTAGACGAAGGGATTGACACACAGACCTCTCGGAAGAACATCTAGTTGGTTCAACCGAAAGGCCTCTCTTATTTGTCCGAAGTGATTGCAAGAAATTACTTCAACAAATTGGCGCCATCCGTGGGACCAACTGCTCGATCTACCCAAAGGCCGAGATGGCTGGTCCTACACACTTGAAAAGGAAAATGATAGACGCCGAGGAGGAATGGATGAACATTCCGATTAGCTTTCCGGCCATCCTCTCGGGAGACGCGTCGGACGAACCTCTGATAGTTGAAGCCGAAGTGGAAGGTTACACTATACGAAGGATCTATGTAGATTAGGGTGTTTCGGTTGAAGTAATGTATGAACACTGTTTCGAGCACTTGTGCCCCTCCATCAAGGCCAAACTAAAAGAAACCAACACTCCATTGATAGGATTCGCGGGGGAGTCCATAAAGCCATTAGGGAAGATCGAATTAGAAGTTTGTTTTGGAAGCCAAGGTTTATTGCATCGGACTATGATGAAATTTGCCGTGATAAGATCTCCTTCTCCATACAACATTATTCTGGGGCGCTCGGGTTTGAAGAAGCTACGGGCCATTCCCTCAACTATCTATTCGATGATGAAGTTCCCCACCCCTAAGGGCATAGCGACCTTAGTCACTCGGTCGGTAATTGTTTCGGAATGCCGCAAGTTGGAAGAGAAACAGATGATAGAGAAAGGAGCAGGGAAGGGACCTCAGAGTGCCGACGTAACAGAGAAAGCTCCGAGGAAAACGGAAGCAATAATGGTACATCCGGCTTATCTCGGACCAGCTGGTAACCATCGGAGGAAATTTCTCCTCGGAGTGCAGAAGACAGCTAATCACGCTGCTCAAGAACAATCAGGATGTGTTCGCATGGGAACCTGCAGACATGACGGGGGTACCCCGACAGATTACCGAACACACGCTAAATGTAAACGTCCAAGATAGGCCGGTGGCACAAAAGAAGAGAACCTACTCGGACGAAAAGAACCAGGCCATAGCCAAAGAGGTAGAAGAGTGGATAAAGGCTGGAATAGTTCGGCCGGTGCGATACCCCACATGGATTTCGAACCCAGTTTTGGTGAAGAAATCCGACGGCAGTTGGAGGATGTGCATCGATTTTAAAAACCTCAACTCGTCTTGTCAAAAAGATTACTACCCGCTGCCCGACATTGATTGGAAGATAGAGTCAGTTATGGGATTCCGGTATAAATGTTTTTTGGATGCTTATAAAGGATACCACCAAGTGCAAATGGCCAAAGAGGACGAGGAAAAAACGACCTTCTACACCGAGCGCGGGACGTACTGTTACACCAAAATGCCGTTTGGATTAAAGAACGCTGGAGCCACATACCAACGGTTAGTGGATTCAGCCTTCCGGTCGCAGATAGGAAGAAATCTCGAAGCTTACGTAGATGATATGGTTATAAAAATCAAGACTGAAAAGGAATTACTGGCTGACATAGCGGAAACATTCGATAACCTTCGCAGAATCAATATGAAGTTGAACCCCAAGAAATGCTCTTTTGGGGTAGAGGAAGGAACATTTCTGGGATACATGGTGACGTCCGAAGGAATCAGGGCAAATCCGAAGAAAACCAGGGCTATTGTGGACATGCAATCTCCGAAATCACTCAAAGAGATGCAGAGTTTAAGCGGTAAGCTGGCAGCTTTAAACCGGTTCTTATCCAAGTCAGCAGAGAAAGCGCTCCCATTCTTCGAGACGTTAAGGAACATTACGAAAGAAAATCAGGACGAGTATCGATGGACGGACAAGGCCGAAGAAGCTTTTCAAGAAATGAGGAAGATGATCCTCGAACTTCCTTACCTGGCAACTCCGAGGCCAAAAGAGGACCTATACGCATACCTCTCGGCATCGAAAGGGGCAATAAGTGGAGTACTTCTGGTAGAAAGGGAAGGGAAGCAAACCCCGATACATTATGTTAGCCGAACGCTGCACGAGGCCGAACAGAATTATGCTCCGATCGAGAAGTTAGCTCTAGCCCTGCTGCACACGTCTAGAAGGCTTCGGAGATACTTCGAAGCCCATCCAATAAAAGTCATTACCGATCAGCCCATCAAACAAATACTGAATAAGGCAGAGGCATCCGGGAGAATGGTCAAATATTCCGTGGAATTAGGAGTTTACAACATCACTTACGTTCCCCGAAGCGCGGTCAAAGGACAAGTCCTCGCGGATTTCATAACAGAAATACCCCTGGGGACATCCGGTCATGATATGGGGGAGGAAGGTAAAGAGATATGTAACATCTCCAATCAAGAACAATGGGTGTTGTATACCGATGGAGCCTCCAGTAAATCAGGTACCGGAGCAGGCCTAGTATTGATTAGCCCGGATCAAACGGAGTATACCTATGCCATTCGGCTAAACTTCAAGAGCACCAACAACGAAGCAGAATACGAAGCCTTGCTGGTTGGGTTGAGGGTCGCTCAAAAGATGGAAATCCGGATGTTGGAAGTCAGGGTGGACTCTAATTTGGTAGCAAGCCAAATTAACGGGGAATTCGTAGCATCCAAAGATAGTATGATAAAATACCTGGCCAAAGCCAAAGAGCAGATCACATGCTTTGATCAGTTCAAAATCCGAAGCATCTCAAGGGCCCAAAACCAGAAAGCCGATATACTCAGCAAATTAGCGTCCATGGCTTTCGACCACCTAACAAAGGAAACTACAGTTGAAGTTTTGGAAAGGCCATCAACAGAGGAGGAGGTAGTCAATGCCATTGTAGAGGAAGAGGAGGAAAATTGGATGACCCCAATCATTCGGTGCAAGCAAGAAGGCATTTGGCCGGAAGATCAAAATGAGGCTCGGTCTCTCCGAATAAAGATAAACCAGTTCACTATGGTAGACGATGTACTTTTCAAGAAATCCTATTTGGGACCAATGCTGAGATGTGTCGGACCACTCCAAGCTAATTATATCATCCGAGAAGTACATGAAGGAGCGTGCGGGATGCACTCCGGGCCGCGATCCATCGTGGCAAAGTTAATGCAGCAGGGATACTACTGGCCGACCATGCACCGAGACACCAGGGAAGTGATTCAGAAGTGTGACTCCTGTCAGATACATGCACCCGTTCCGAGACTCCTAAAAACCGTACTCACTTCAATAATGGCTCCATGGCCCTTCTATCAGTGGGGCATGGACGTGTTGGGCCCCCTGCCGGAAGCTCCAGGAAAAATCAGGTATGTCATTATGGCCATCGACTACTTTACTAAGTGGATGGAAGCCAAGCCGTTGGTCCGTACGACCGGGAAAGAGGTAAAGAAGTTTGTTTGGGAGAATATAGTATGCAGGTTCGGTTTGCCCAGGGTGATTATCACGGACAATGGAAGCAATTTCATTCACGACCCTTTCAAAAGTTGGTGTGAGCGCCTGAACATAACCCAGATAAACACTACTGTAGCCCATGCTCAAACGGATTGGTAGAAAGAGCAAACAAGAGTTTGATGAAGGGGTTCAAATCAAGGCTGGGTAGGGAAAGAGCTGGATGGGTGGATGAATTGCCGAATGTCCTGTGGGCACACCGCACGTCTCTGAAAACAAGCAACGGAGAAACACCATTCAGCCTGACATATGGTAGCGAAGCAGTCATACCAGCAGAGATAGGGATGCCAACTTTTCGGACCATGATGACCAAGGAAAAAGAGAACGACGAGGGAATCTGTTTAAACCTCGATCTCCTACAAGAACGAAGGGAGATGGCTGCGATACGAGAGGCAAAGTACAAAAAGAAAGTGGAGCAATATTACAGCCGAAGGGTTCGTGCTGAATCGTTTAAGGTAAGTAAGAATTCACATAACTTCTTTGAAACCAAAGGTTACTACAAATCTCTAGTTATTTCGATGCAATATTAATTTGTCTCTGCCTTGACTAACGTATGAAATGAAATACCTCAACAATATAAGGTAGGTGATTTTGTGTACCGACGGAACGAAGCAAGCAGGGTCGAGAATCAGGGAAAGTTAGGACCCAATTGGGAGGGACCCTACCGGGTCGTGGAAGCATATCAGACTGGATCTTACAAGCTAGAGACAATGGAAGAAAAGGAAGTGCCACGAACTTGGCATGCGGTTAACGTTAGAAAATGTTTTTTGTAAATAACCTGAATATGCTTAATGTAAACATCCGAAAGGAGTTTGTTTGATTATTTTTAATGACAAAGTGCAGTTATCCCACAGTTGGAGGGAAACGGTCCATATTATGCATTGAACTCTTGTATCATTCATTGTTTTCCGAACATAATTAGAAAATGGCCCCTCCGAGAGGTTCACGCCCTCCGGAGATCTTTGTGGTCAATGTTCGAAGTCCTGGCAGAAAGGCTGAAATCATATTTGGAACATAAGTAGAAAGTGATCCCTCCGAGAGGTTCGTGCCCTCCGGAGATCTTTGTGATCAATGTTCATTGTTTTTCGAACATAATTAGAAAATGGCCCCTCCGAGAGGTTCACGCCCTCCGGAGATCTTTGTAGTCAATGTTCGAAGTCCTGGCGGAAAGGCTGAAATCATATTTGGAACATAAGTAGAAAGTGATCCCTCCGAGAGGTTCGTGCCCTCCGGAGATCTTTGTGATCAATGTTCATTGTTTTCCAAACATAATTAGAAAATGGCCCCTCTGAGAGGTTCACGCCCTCCGGAGATCTTTGTGGTCAATGTTCGAAGTCCTGGCGGAAAGGCTGAAATCATATTTGGAACATAAGTAGAAAGTGATCCCTCTGAGAGGTTCGTGCCCTCCGGAGATCTTTGTGGTCAATGTTCATTATTTGCTGGACATAATTAGAAAATGCCCCCCCCCCCCGAGAGGTTCACGCCCTCCGGGGAGTGTGTGGTCAATGTCCAAAGATGGTTAATACTCAAAAAGGGGCGGCCACATAATCATTCATTGCCTCTCGAACATAAGTCAAAAATGACCCCTCCGAGAGGTTCGTGCCCTCCGGAGAGTTTGTGGTCAGTGTTCGAGAAGGAAACAACCATGCGGTCAAGGCGGAAAGCGTCGCCGAAAGGCACAGGTAACGTGTTACAGACATATATAAAAAATAAAAAAAAAAAAAAAAAAAAAAAAAAAAAAAAAAAAAGAGAGAAGAGAAGAGCCTTTTGAGAAGTAGCAAAACATGACATTACATAACTTCTAAACATATGAAAGGCATTAGGGATATAACAGTTTGTTATTACATTCATCCGAATCACTAACTATTTACAAATTAGTCTTACGGCCCAAGGGCCTTACACCAAAAATGGTTCTTGAGTATTTTCTTCGGACGGGGCACTCTTGAATATTTTCTTCAGCGGTTGGACCTTCGGCGGAAGAATCGTTCGGTGCAGGGTCAGGAATCAGGTCCATTATTTCCGACAGGGTCTATCCGCTGCGTTGCTCACCTTCCGAATGAACGGATATTCAGCGAAAAAGAGGCCATCGTACAAAGGATCGAACTTTTCGTCCGCCTCCACATCCAAATCATCTATCTCGGCCACAATTTTGGCCACATCCTCCGGATTGCGACCCACGGAGACAGCCTCCAAGAACCCAGACTGGGAGGACAAACTGAAAGGCTCAGCCAAGCGTTGCTTGTACTCATGACTGTTCAAGAGCCGACGGACCACTTCCGGAATACACTCCTTCACCAGCTTATGGCGTTCGATATCCGTTTGGCCGAGTTTAACGGCCAGGTCGGCCCTTTCCAGGTACAGTTTGGAACTTTCCCCCTCCTCAAGGGCAAGTTCATCCTTAACATTTCTTAACTTCGCCTCCAAAGCCTTGATCCGGTCCGAAGAAACCCTCCTCCCTTCGTCTCTCGCCTTTTCCAGCTGAGAGAGACGACCTTTCAGATTCGATTCCCTCACCATGCAACCCGCATGCTCGTGCTTCAACTTCCGAAGCTCCTCGACCACTTGAGCGGCATCCTCGCATCCCTCATGGGTGCGGTGTAGTTGTTTATATTCTTCAAGAAGGGCCTCATACAGGCCAAGAATATCCGAATGAGCGGCCGCACCGCGACCCAATAATACCCAGCCTCTTTGAAGGGCCTCCGAGTCACTCAAACTTTGAAAATAAAACTCCTCTCGAGGAGTGGGCAGTTTCATCATCAAGTATTTGCAGACAGCCCCCCTATTCAAACGATCCCCTCTTCTAACTGACCAGTCCGGGACAAACACCGCGGCCGGATCACCCTCGGCTACAACTCTAACCTTGCCATGCCCAGAAGCCTGTACGGAAGGACCCTCTGAAAGGAGAAAAAGATAATCGTTATAAAAAAAGTGTAGAGCAATGGGAAGAGCAAGATAAGCAGATAAACGACTTACCAACATCAGCAGGTCCGGAGGCAGAATTTGATCCTTCCGGGCGGCTCCCGATGTCTTCCGGATGAAGTGACCGGATCGGGATGGGATTTGGGATGACCTCGACCTCCGGTGATTCTGGTTCCAAATCCACCACGGGAGTCTCTATCGGTCTACGCCTCTTGGCCGGACGGGCCGCACCACTACTACCCTCGCCAGGCTGAACTCGCGCTCGCACCTTTTTGACCCCTGCTCCCCTTTGGGCTCGCAGAGCTTCCCGGGTGGCGTTCTGCTTTTGCGTTCTGCGTTTGGCTTCCAAGACCCGATCGTCTGCCCTCTCGACCCTCATCTCCTCGGCCGATTTCTCCGGTATATCGGCATTCGAAGGGGCGGGAAGAGTCACATGCAGCTCATGAGACTCACCCTCACGGTACTTATCGCCCCTGACCATTGAGACACCCTCACGGACCATGGGGTTGATCAGATATTCAGACATCGACACAACTGCAAAAGGGAAAAAGAACACAAAATAGTTGGAAACAAACATACTTAACGAGAGTCAATTGGAGAAACAAAGACGAATATAGAAGTCATACCTTTGCCCTCAGCATCCTTAAGCACGGCCTGGTAACCGGGATACTCCCACTGCGAGGTCAGCCCCACGGAATAAAGAAAGCCCCTGGGAATCGGAATAAGGTCAATTATGTTTGCGGCCAGCTTCTCCGCATCCGCAATGCTGAACTCGCCATGCGGATACGGATCCGAAATATCAGAATTATGATGCCTCCAGGGCATGGCAAAGGGGACCGCTCGCCTATCTATCAAGAAAAAATCATCCTTCCAACCTTTCAGTCCGGTTAGAATCTCCCGGAAACAAACCTTCCTCTCCTTCCCACTTCGCTTCTCGAAGGAAAACCAGTGACCTTGCTTACTCAACTTATAGAAGGCCCGGAACAGGGAAGTGGTAGGAGCAACGTCCAGACTTCGGCTGTACACCTCGAAAAGCGTGGCACGGTGTAAGCCCAACGGCACTAGCTGAGAGAGATGTACCTTGTAATATTTGATGATGTCCAGCAAGAAAGTAGAGAAGGGCACGCTAAGACCACCCTCGTAAAAATATTCCACGTACAGACCAATGGCATCACCCGGCAATTGGTCCATCGTCATATGTGCTGGAGGTAACCTCGGATGCAAATCCCCCGGTATACCCGCGTCCGTCATCACTACATATAAACCTTCCTCGTTCAGTTAAGAGGTATAGTTTTGAATATCGAACTTAGGAAGAAACCCCTCGACCTCTTGAGTTTCTTCCTCATGAATCGAAGAGGGAGAGTTGGACATGATTAACCGAATGGTGAAATAAAATCGTTCGGATTAGAAAGAAATGGGCCTCTCGGAAAGATGCTTCGGAAAGTTTGTCAGAACAAGAAATTACTGTGGTAAAAAAAAAAAAAAACCGTAGAAATGACGCTATTTATAGGCGAAAAGAAGAATGTGAAACGACGTGCCTTGTCAGTGGGTGAGGTGGCATCTCCTCACTCGTGCGATATGTGCGTGAACACGTGTCGACATCTCAGAGCCCCAGTAAAAATGGCGGCTATCCTTAAAAAGATTAATAATGGTTTTTGGCAGTTTATGCATGACATCAGCCCATCGGATTCCGAACAACCCAAACCTTTCGGAATTAATAGAGCCAGACTTTAAATTTTTTAGAGTATCACACTATTGGCGAAACCAATACTATGATACTGGGGGGGACATGTTAGCGTATGTGTCCGGACGGCTTAACTCGTCCGGACGCCTGAAGAATCAAAACCATTCGGCAATGGCCAGAGGGCACCTAGATCGTTCGGATAGAGCAGCTGTCAACAACATGACAAGTGGCATTATCTCTTGACAGATGGCAGCTGCAGACACCGCTGCTGGCGGCCCGGGATTTACGGGATTATGTCTGAGACATGTTTCCTGAAAACCCAGCGCCGCCATTTCAGGTACCAAGGCTAGGCACTATAAATACCCAGCTCATTTACTACTCTCAACTAACTAATTCATTATCATTTACTTCATACTACTGTTCATATCCTCTCGGAACATAAAATACTTACTCTCACGCCGGAGGTGGGTCCTGGGATAACACCCGGGGCGAGCCTAACGCGTGTTGTTGCGTGCAAATACCCGAAGGATCCCTAGTAGACGAAGGGATTGACACACAGACCTCTCGGAAGAACATCTAGCTGGTTCAACCGAAAGGCCTCTCTTATTTGTCCGAAGTGATTGCAAGAAATTACTTCAACATGATGACACTAACATAAATTTTACATCTTCATTAGTATAAACGTGCAAAAATGTTTTTTACTGGCATAAACTAAAATCGATCCAATATAAGAGATTCATCTTGTAAACAGTATCCGTCGCAACCAAGGGGATGATATTTCTCGTTTAAGGCAAATATGTACCGATAAAGTTATAGAATCCAACAATGAACTTGTGGGGGTTTTTATTTCATCAAAATAGAATTTACATAGTGGTTGAAGGCAAACGAGCAACAAACTGCGCCGCTAACTCTTTTTGGATTGCAAAGTTAACTCTTTTAAAAAATACATTCATGGATCTATGTGTCATAACATTACTGTTCATAATTCGTTGGACTCTGTTGACTAGTTCCACCTCCCCAAGTGCAAGGAAACGAAATGTATCAAACGCGAAAGGAATAAACACGTGTTGATTTTCAACGCATGCTATCTCGTGTTTTGTCACTTTGCACGAGGCGGCTTTCAAAGTGGCATGACCCGTTGTAAATGTCCAACTACTCAACCCCACGAGAGGAGAAACCCCGGTCAGATCCACACAAGCATGCTTCCCTCCAACCCATCCAAAAACTAAAATGTCAGCCGGTCTCAATGTAGATTTTCCATCCGATGGATCCGTCAAAAAGTTCACCGGCGCTTCTTTCTCGGCGGAGATCTTGGCACGCCTACATACCTCAAAGAGGACGTCTCTAACAAAATCATGTCTGTACTTGAAGCCCGGGAGCTCTTTACAATGAACCGCATGTTCCCCAAAGGAATCCAAACATGCCTTGCGAAAAACAGGGCATATCTCATCAACCGGAAATAATGGAATCATAAGGCGATACTTAAGGATAGTACGATAGTCCACCGGTAATATATGTTGACCTAGCCCGTCTATGGGGATAGCTAGTAGAAAATCCTGAGAAAGTGGTGCGCGTAGACACTCAAAAACAGCTTTCTGTCTCACAGTCATGTCAAAGTGAACTTCCATCCTTGACCATTCCACTAAAAAGGGCACTCGCCAGTGTTTGTTGGGCTTTAAAGGGGACGGTGTCCTTATTAGTGAAACCACTAAAATCAGAGCTTGGAATCGTATCACGAAGACAATTCAGGGGAGAAACATAATCAACATCCATACCACATATACCACTGTCATGTAAGATGTGGCCTTATAGCACCCAAGATTGGGCCCTCGATGCCACAAAAGCATAAGAAGAAACCACTTTTGCCGAGTGTTAATACAAATATCGTCCTAAAAACGTTATTTATATTTTACAATCTTTGCTTAGTTTTGTTAATGACAATTACAAAGTTTATCTTTAAGCAAAGCATAAATAAGATTAAATCGTTTACATTTATAGTGATAAGCATTTTACAAACACATTTTACATTACAAAGTTTTCTAGAAATGACATATACAAGTTTACATGTTTATTTCTTAAAATGAAAACTTTATTAGTTAAATATTAGGATGACATCATGGCATGTATCATCTACACAATCTTGGTAAGATTTTGTGATATTTTGTTTAGATCTTCAAGCCAAAGAGTTGACATTTGAAGATATGGAAAGATATGGCAAGATTTGGAGATCTCTTAGCTGGCCTGACACGGCGGATCCAAAAGCATACACGGACGGATCCAATTTTGGGGATCCGCCGGATCCGCCGCCTGTTCATCAGCTTTGCCTATAAATAGCAAGCTGATCATTTGGCCATTTCATCACTCATATAGCTTAAAATACATACTCATTCATTTGCATATCACTAACCCTTAGCTTACTAACATCTCATAGATCTTTCCTTTTGTAGCAATGAAGATCTCAACATATAAGGAGTAACAGTGTGTTATCTTTCTTCTAACATAGAGTCTGTCTGTTCTTGTATTAGTCACACATCATAGTTAGTATCATTCATACAGTAGTGTTTGGTTAGTGTTTTAGTCCTTAAAACACATAGAGTGATCGGGAGTGGTTGAACCCTTGTAAAGAACCAACGGGAGTGGTTGTACCCTTGTGAAAGAACCAACGGGAATGGTTCTACCCTTGTAAAGAACTCGGTGTTTAGCTTAGTACTGGAAAAAGATTAAGCGACGTGTAAAGGTTTTCTCCGCCTAGAAGGGAGCTTGTTTCTTAGTGAAGATAAACTCTCGAGTTAGAGGCTCGAGGAGTGGAGTAGGGCAAGGAAGAGAGTCCTTGTAGCCGAACCACTATAAACGACTGTGTTGTGTGGTTTGATCTTTCTTATCTTTACTTACTTACTTATATTGCTTGTTTGTGTGCTTGATTGTTTACTTTACTTTGAAATCACAATAAGTAACAAAGCGAATTAATTTTAAACGGTAAAACTATTCAACCCCCTTCTAGTTTTCCACAATTGGTACCAGAGCGGTGTTACTCAAGATTTTCAAAATATATTGTATTTTAAAAACTTGAAACGATCATGGATTTTGAAAACTTTAAAGAAGGGCAATCTATGCAAAGACCACCACTATTTGAACCAAATTGTTTCATATATTGGAAAAATTGCTTTGAGACATATGCGAAGTCAAAGGACATAGATCTGTGGTATATTATTGTAGAGGGTGATTACAAACCCATAAGTAGTGATATTTCAGGTGGTCGGGATATAGGTAACTCTTTTATTCGTCACAGTGATGAACAAAAGAAATTGATTGCCAAAAATAATGATGCCAAAATGATGCTTTACAATGCTTTACCTAAAAAGGAATATGAAAGAGTTTTCATGTGTAAAACGGCTAAAGATATTTGGCAATCACTAATCATCACTCATCAAGGGAACTCACAAGTCAAAGATAACAAAATTGATCTTCTTGTTCAACAATATGAACAATTTGTTATCTCTGAAGATGAGACCATTGATAGTGCTTTTTCTAGGTTTAATACTATCATTACATCACTTAAAGCACTTGATGAATCTTTTTCCAGTAAGAATTTTGTCAGGAAATTTCTAAGAGCACTCCACCCGAAGTGGAGAGCAAAGGTGACAGCTATTGAAGAATCTAAGGATTTTTCAAGTATGACACTGGATGAGCTCATAGGAAACCTCAAAGTTCACGAAATGGTGTTGGAAAAAGACTCTGAAATAGTTAAAGGCAAGAAGGAGAAAATGAAGTCCATTGCCTTGAAAGCTAGAGTAGAGTCAAGTGATGAAGAGTCTTGTTCTAGTAGTGAAGATGAAGAATATGCCATGGCGGTTAGAGATTTCAAGAAATTCTTCAGGAGACGAGGAAAGTTCGTTAGACCATCTAGTGAAGAAAAGAAATCCTCTCGAAAAGGCCGTGATGATAGAAAGGTAGATAGGAAGTGTTATAGGTGTGGTGATTCTAGTCACTTAATAGGAGAATGTCCAAAGCCTCCAAAGGACAAGTCTCAAAGAGCCTTCATCAGTGGAGCTTGGAGTGATAGTAAAGGAGATGATGACGAGCCTAAGAACGACGAAGTTGCTCTCATGGCTCACGACACAGAAGAGGTACATTCTGACTCATCATACTTCTCTATAGATGATGAAACCTTAGAAATAGAATATAACAAACTGTGTGAAATCACCCTTAAAATCATAAACAAAAATAAATTCTTTAAAACCAAAACAACACTCTTAGAAAATGAAGTTCATTGGTTAAAAGAAAAGGAGATAAGAATTGAAAAGGGTAAAAGTGTTAAAGAAACATGTGTGTCATGTCAGGAGCTTAAGTTAGAACTAGAAACAGTTAAGTCAACACAGGAAGAACTTATCAAACAAAATTCTAAGTTTAGAAAGTTTGATAAAAACATAAGTTGTGCAGATGAGATAATGAAAACACAAAAACTACCTAATGATAAAACCGGACTAGGTTTTATGAAACTAGGAAGCTTAGGTGTGTTTGAGAAACAAAGAGTGAAAGAAAAAGAAATTGTTCCAACTAAGTCAGATGCCGACGGATCCAAAATTTTGGATCCGCCAGTTGTGCCAAAAGGATCCGCCAGTACAGAAAGTGAACAGAAGGTTCTAAAAACCGACCGTACTGAATTCGTTAGAGTCACTAGGAAACCTAGTACTAGTATAACTAATAACAAGCAAAAACCGGCAGTTTCTATAGGAAGAGGTCAAGTTAGAAATGAGTATAGAGTTAAAACGGTTCAACAGGCATCCAAAACTAGTTTTCCCAAACACCCCTTTCCAAAGAGTAACTTTAACTCGCAACATCATTATCAAAGAAATTGGAACCAAAACATGTATAGTAACTTTCAAGGTCCCAACTTCATGCCATGGAACATATGTCCACCATTTCCATACATGAATCATGATAATGTTATGTTTAACCCAAACGGACCCATGAAATATTGGGGACCAAACGCTTGAGTTTTTCTTGAACTTAGGTGTGCTTAAAAGTTGAACTTGAACCTGATGAATGGATCAAAGATAGTGGGTGCTCAAGGCACATGACGGGAAACAAAAGCCTTTTCTCAGACTACCAAGTGTACGACGGAGGTAATGTCACATTCGGTAGCAAGCTTAAAAGTAAAATCATTGGAAAAGGTACGATTTCTCATGACTCTCTCACTATTGATGATGTTGCTCATGTAGATAACTTAGGATTTAACTTGCTTAGTATTAGCCAATTATGCCGCAAAAAGTATAACGTCCTTTTCAGTGAAAATGGAAGTAAAATACTTAAGGATGGCATAACTATAGGAAAAGGTGTTTTGAAGAATAACGTTTACGTTATGAAACTCGACAAAACACCTAAAGACAAGCTTTGTCTTACCTCCCTGGACGAAAACTCAACTCTATGGCATCGACGCTTAGGTCATGCTAATATGAGGTTAATTCAATCCTTATCTTCTAAGGAACTCGTTAGGAACCTGCCCAAGTTGAAATATGACCAACACTTTTGCGATGCTTGCAAAATAGGAAAACAAGTTCATAATAGCCATAAGGCTAAAAACATGGTGTCAACATCTAGGTGTCTAGAATTATTACATATGGATTTATTTGGTCCATCCGCTATACAAAGTTACGGGGGAAACTTCTATACTTTGGTTATAGTAGATGATTACTCTAGGTATACATGGACTAAGTTTCTAAAAACTAAAAACGAAGCGTTTGATAAATTTGAAATCTTAAGTAAGAAAATTCAAAATCAAACAGGAAGTAACATAGTATCAATTAGAACTGACCATGGTCGTGAATTCGATAACGAATTCCAATTCGAAGCTTTTTGTGATGCCAATGGCATAACTCATAATTTCTCGGCTCCTCGAACCCCTCAATCTAACGGTGTGGTAGAACGCAAAAATAGGACCATTCAAGAAATGAGTAGAACCATGTTAAACGAACAAAACATACCTCAAAAGTTTTGGTGTCACGCTGTAGATACATCTACATATATTCTAAATCAGGTTCTAATTAGACCATTCTTAGGAAAGACTCCATATGAGTTATACAGAGGCCAAAAGCCTACTTTAGGATATTTTAGAGTGTTTGGAAGCAAGTGCTTCATTTTAAACACAAAGGACTATCTCACCAAATTCGACCCAAAGTCGTATGAAGGTGTATTTCTAGGATATTCACAAACTAGTAAAGCATACATAGTTTTGAACAAAGAAACCTCAAGAGTCGAGGAATCATTGAATGTAACATTTGATGAAAGACCACCTCCCTCTAAGACATCACCTTTGGTAGATGATGACTTAGTTGAAAACCAAATGGTTGATAATCAGAAAAATGTTGAAAATGATAAAGAAAATGAACCAGTAAAAAGAGATTTAGTCAACATCAAAGAAGCAAAAAGTCATCAATTAGAAAACGTCATAGGAAAACTCAACGAAAGAACATTAAGGTCTAAAGCTCCAAATGAAAGTAATTTCTTTTGTTTTGTTTCAACAATAGAACCTAAAAATGTTAATGAAGCAATAAAAGATGAATCTTGGGTCATTACGATGCAAGAAGAATTAAATCAATTTGTTAGGAATGACGTTTGGACATTAGTTCCACAACCTAAAAATCAAACCATAATAGGTACAAAATGGGTTTTTAGAAATAAAATGGATGAAAATGGCATTGTGTCTAGAAACAAAGCTAGGTTAGTAGCACAAGGCTATAATCAACAAGAGGGTATAGATTATGATGAGACTTTTGCACCCGTAGCTAGACTTGAGTCTATTAGGATATTACTTGCATATGCATGTGCATATGACTTTAAGTTATTTCAAATGGATGTCAAAAGTGCATTTCTAAATGGTTTCATAAATGAAGAGGTATATGTAGCACAACCTCCCGGCTTTGCCGATTTTGAAAAACCTAATCATGTCTACAAATTTAAGAAAGCCTTATACGGACTCAAGCAAGCACCAAAAGCCTAGTATGATCGACTTAAGACCTTCCTAGTTGACCATAAGTACACCATGGGCCTAGTAGACAATACTCTCTTTACCAAGAAAAAGGGATCACATATCATCATCGTCCAAATATATGTGGATGACATTATATTCGGTTCAACTTGTCAAGAGTTATGCGACGATTTCTCAAAAATCATGCATTACGAGTTTGAAATGAGTATGATGGGGGAACTATATTTTTTTCTTAGGTCTCCAAATAAAAATCATGCATCAAGAGGCTTACAACCCCACCAGGCAGTGTACCTGACCGATGTAGTATAGTGTAGTGGTAAGTACGGGGGATTGATCGTTCTCCATAGGGAATAGTGTTCGTTAGGTATGAAAAACTACTTTAATAGGTCTAAGGGTGAGAGAAGATTCTTTTTATGCTTTTTATATTTTTTTGGAAAGCAAGTAAAATCTCGGGTTTGAAAGAGTGGGCGGAATTAGATGCTAGTCAACTAACCCAAATTACTACGAATGCAAATTAAATAAAATAACAGAAAATGAAAATGTTGGTGAAAACTTATGTGGAGGGAAATGTGTTTACTTAGATTTCCTTACTCCCTAACTATCTTTTACCGGTTGATTAGTGTGTATTAGTTGCGTGGATGACGGGTGTATTCCTTAATACCATTCGTGGGGTGGCGTACGTACTTCCCCAACTCTACAAGCTCCTACTTCACTCCTATGTCGAGCCGGCTAGGAAGCTCCTAACATGGGATCACTAGAATTCGCTTGTGCATTAAATACAACCATAAAAACCTTTAGTACGCATTGGTTCATGTTTCTTAAGACGTTCAAGCAAGTTACCGAATAGGAAGTTAGCCAGTTTTCTTAAGCCTAACATAGATGAACAATCATCCAATACAACTAACAACACACTAATAACCAATAATCAATAGCTAGGTTTCATTAGATCTAAGCAAACACAAGATAAATCTAGCCTAACATGTTAAACAAAAGACAAGAATAAGATAGAATCAAACAACACATAGACATATTGAATGATTAATTGATAACTTATCTTCAATGTAACATGGAAGATCTCAAGGCAAAAAGCCTTGAAAGAGCTGCCAAATTCGTCCTAGGGTTTTCACACACAAAGTTCCCCAATAAGTTCCACACTAATGACAAAGAATTGCAAAACTATATATAGATTTTTGGATCTGACGGCGTCACGTTATGGAGTGTGACGCCGTCACCTCGCCGCTTTTAGGGTTCTCGGATGACCTTCTTGACGCCGTCCCTCTTTAGCTCTCCAAAATCCGTTCTGGCTTATCAAGGCTTGACGCCGTCAGACTATGAACGTGACGCCGTCCCTCTTTGAATTATAACGTGACGACCTTGATCAGATTAAAGCGTGACGCCGTCAGAATTTCCATGCAATTTCTCTGGCTTATCATGAGTAAATTTCACATCCACCACTTTTGCCAAGACATGACGCCGTCCAGGGTTAATCCTGACGCCGTCAAAGGTAACTTCCAGCAAGATTTTGAGACTTTGTCGTTTTCTTCACTTTTATGCTCCAAAAACGTCCAAAATGCTTCCTTTTCCAGATTTCTTCTCAAAAATACCTAAAATGACAAAAGGAACGATTTAGGGCAATATTTGATCAAATAAATACGATTTAGGGCTTAAATGACCCCTTAAAAGCGGTACACTTTTCGCTTCATCAAATACCCTTACACTTGAGATTTGCTTGTCCTCAAGCAAATGCGCTTTTATTCTAATCAAAATACAAGTTAGGGGTCATTTAATGCTAACATAAAAGTAATTACAACAAATATTCGTTCCACTTTAATCATAATAAGCACGGAGATTATAAACTAGCATCTCACAAGTAGTGTTTAGATACTCACATCTCTCAAGTGTCATCAAAATAAATCTCATAAATGAAAACGGATAATATCTCTCACTACCTATCATAGCAAATAGATTACCATAGGCTTGGGAAAGGATAAAAAACCTCCTCCACTAGGCGTAAGCACCTAAGATAAACTATCAAAGAGGGCTTTTAAATGGGTTATAATGTTAGGTGTAGGGAAAAGGAAAACACGGTTTTGTTGGATAAAGGATATTTTACTGGTGGCGAGTTAAAGTTCTTGATCAATTACATGTACTATACAATGTTGCTAAGCCAAGACTCGACTCAATCTTAAGCTAATGAAAGAAAATAACCAAAACATAAAATAAACATAAAATAAAACGGGATGGTAGTCCGTATGTTTTTTCTACTTTTCTTTTTCTCATTTTTTTTTGTATTTTTCTTGATTTTTTCGATTTTTTTTTTTTTTTTTTTTTTTTTTTTTTTTTTTTTTGCATACACTTTTGCCCTACCATCCAAAATAATACATCATAGGGGCATTGCATTCCCCTTACACTTGAACTTTTACATAACTTTACAAATAACTATTCTAATGACTCGAATTAAGATAATTGAAAAACTTGGAGTACTTTTAAAATATTTAGCACATATGGGGGTAATAAATGATGATCTTTCCCATTACTCCATTACACTAGTACTTTACCCATGAGTCCCAATCGTCCCAAAACAATATGTACAAGGATATGACTCGACTTAGCAACCATGTAATCAACTAGATAATTAACTTGGGTTTAAACAAATGTTGTCACAATAATGCACTAAAAATGAGTGCATAAAAGGTAGGCTAAGGCGATTTGGGTGTACATTTAAGTGGGGTGTAAACAAATTCTTCCTTTAAGTAAAATGCTTAAAGTTAGAAACGAAAAGATAGGCTCTGAGGGGTGTACTAGGGGTATCGTGTACTAAAAATGAGTACAACGCAAAGTGTGTGGGAGAATTACTTGACCAATGTAGCCAATGTAATTATAACAAAAACACAGGTGTAAAACAATGGGTGAATCCTAATGCCTCTTATCATGTAGTAAATCTAACTACACGAATGTAGTCTCACTTGTGGCCTTGGAATGGCCCTAACGCAAGTTCTAGAATCTAAGTGCTACCGGTACACACATCATAGCATAAATGCTTTTCCTACCAATTCTAGGGGCGAACCTCACATATTTGGGGGTGGAAAATTTTTTAGTGGTACGGTTTTTGTGTGCTAGTCATATAACTCCTATCCGTGAGACGCTCATTAAGATCAAAGTTTCACTCCTATATGTTGTAAAAAATTTTAAATTTGGCACTAAAATTGCCCTAACAGGTATTTCTCTCAGTTTTATTACACATCTACCATTAAACAAACAAAAATCAAGCGTAATTGTATTCTCTAAAGTATCGTACTTTTACCCCCCCCCCCCCCTTATACTTAAGATGAACATTGTCCCCAATGTTCAAATAACAAGATGTAAAAGTGAAAAGGTAAAAGAATGAAATCAAATACTCCCCTGATTCGTTCGGTGGATAAAGAGGTAACATGGTTAGATCTTCTTCCAAGGTAATGTAGAAGCTTCAAGACTAATGCATCGCCAAAAGCTTGATTCCACATACATCTCCTTGTCCAAAATAACCTGTTAATCCTGAGAAAACAAACAAGAAAAACCAAAGCATCAAACCGAACAAAGACAACTCACAACTAGGTGTAATTCCAGACTTAGAAATAAAACAATTAAAGATATAATGCTTGCGGAATGAATGTTTTGCAGATTCCTGGAGTTTATAAGTTAGAGATTTAATAAAAACTTTTTATGATTCCGGTAGAAAAACAAAACTTTCAAAAATTTCAGAAAATTAAAACCTGACGCCGTCAGGTTGTAAGGCCTGACGCCGTCAGAAATGATCTGACAGAATTCTCATGTTAAGTTTCCGGAAAATTTCTGGAAAAACCTATACCTTACTTTCTGGAATTCCTGCAAAACTTCATTATGACTCGATACAAGCATTTGACTCAAACAAATACTAATATGCATGCTTATATCACATTGTTATCGTTCATGTTCAATCTTGTTCTTAAAAACAAATTTGGATTTCCCTTACACTTATCTTTTGCAAAATACCTTTATATGTAGTTAAGACGAAGTTAAAAACAGAATAAAGCATTTTCACAATTTATATTTGAGACATGAACAATAAACAAAAAGAATAAGAAATGCATACGGAAACAAATAAAATTAAATAAACAAACAATCAAACAAATAAAGCAAATAAAGCTTGGGTTGCCTCCCAATAAGCGCTTGTTTTTGTTCGAGTCACGAGCCTGACTCTACCCTTATTTAACGGAAATAAGGGAGGTTTTCCCTACACTTAGGGTTAAGTGCGGGTGATAGTAGCGATACACACTAGCTCGGTAGGAGTATGCCACGTGAGGAAAGATTGGTGGATGAATTATATGCTCAAAGGGGTGTGCTCCTTTCATCATAACCTTACCTAGTTCACTTTGGTCAATGGGTGAGTTAAAGTGTTCTCCTAAAAAGGGATCATTTTCTAACAACTTCGAGAGACTCCTAATTGGGAATCCATCTTGACCCAATAGACCCGGTTTAAACCCATAATGTTTCTTGTGATCAATCATGAATGGGTGATGTAGACATGTAAGGTCATTTTTCACTCCTATCTTGTCTTCCTCACTACAAGGCTTAATGTCTACTACCTTAAACTTAAGACTACCCGGACTACATGGTTTGATGGGTGGATCGGGACCTTTTTTAATTCCTAAATTCACATCTAAAGATGGAAGATTAGGTAACGGTTTTGGTTGAGGCTCCGGTTCATCAAAACTAGGAACTTCCATAGGACTAAAAGAAAGGTTGTGATCACTAAAAGCATTCAAACCTATTTCTTCTAGTTGTGTTTGGTCCAAGGGCTCTACCTCTATTGGGGTTCCTATAGTCCCTTCTACTTCTTCCGGGTAAGTCACGGGCGGTGTGGGTGCCTCAAATGATGGTTGAGTATTTTGTGGGCTTATGGTGTTTACCTCATTATTCCATGTGTCAAGATCACCTATATCCTCGTCAATTGTTTTCTTAGGTAGTGATAATAACAAACCTAGTGCTTCATCCAACTTATGATTTATTGATACGGCTCTATCCACAATTCCTTGGCAAACTAGGTCGCTTTTCCTATTAGCCTCACTAAAACAAGATCCTAAACATGGAGGTTGTTCATAAGAATCTATCCTAGGTGAAGGCTCATATGATTCATAAGTGTCTCTAAATGAGGTATTTTGAACTTCTTGGTGTTCTAGCCACTCAACCATATCTTGCAATCTTAGAAATCTAAGTGAAAAGTCCATTTGAAGCAAATTACAAACAAAATCACAAAGAAAAGATAGACTACGAGAAAGCTACAAAATAAAAAGAAAATATCTCACTTGATAGGAATCTTGTGAGTAGACCTAATAAAAATAAAATTTCAACCTAAGCAATAACTACTCCCCGGCAGCGGCGCCAAAAACTTGATGCGTGGTTTTGCGACCTTACAACAGGTTTTACCTCTCGAGGGATCTCAAGAGGCTTACAACCCCACCAGGCAGTGTACCTGACCGATGTAGTATAGTGTAGTGGTAAGTACGGGGGATTGATCGTTCTCCACAGGGAATAGTGTTCGTTAGGTATGAAAAACTACTTTAATAGGTCTAAGGGTGAGAGAAGATTCTTTTTATGTTTTTTATATTTTTTTGGAAAGCAAGTAAAATCTCGGGTTTGAAAGAGTGGGCGGAATTAGTTGCTAGTCAACTAACCCAAATTACTACGAATGCAAATTAAATAAAATAACAGAAAATGAAAATGTTGGTGAAAACTTATGTGGAGGGAAATGTGTTTACTTAGATTTCCTTACTCCCTAACTATCTTTTACCGGTTGATTAGTGTGTATTAGTTGCGTGGATGATGGGTGTATTCCTTAATACCATTCGTGGGGTGGCGTACGTACTTCCCCAACTCTACAAGCTCCTACTTCACTCCTATGTCGAGCCGGCTAGGAAGCTCCTAACATGGGATCACTAGAATTCGCTTGTGCATTAAATACAACCATAAAAACCTTTAGTACGCATTGGTTCATGTTTCTTAAGACGTTCAAGCAAGTTACCGAATAGGAAGTTAGCCAGTTTTCTTAAGCCTAACATAGATGAACAATCATCCAATACAACTAACAACACACTAATAACCAATAATCAATAGCTAGGTTTCATTAGATCTAAGCAAACACAAGATAAATCTAGCCTAACATGTTAAACAAAAGACAAGAATAAGATAGAATCAAACAATACATAGACATATTGAATGATTAATTGATAACTTATCTTCAATGTAACATGGAAGATCTCAAGGCAAAAAGCCTTGAAAGAGCTGCCAAATTCGTCCTAGGGTTTTCACACACAAAGTTCCCCAATAAGTTCCACACTAATGACAAAGAATTGCAAAACTATATATAGATTTTTGGATCTGACGGCGTCACGTTATGGAGTGTGACGCCGTCACCTCGCCGCTTTTAGGGTTCTCGGATGACCTTCTTGACGCCGTCCCTCTTTAGCTCTCCAAAATCCGTTCTGGCTTATCAAGGCTTGACGCCGTCAGACTATGAACGTGACGCCGTCCCTCTTTGAATTATAACGTGACGACCTTGATCAGATTAAAGCGTGACGCCGTCAGAATTTCCATGCAATTTCTCTGGCTTATCATGAGTAAATTTCACATCCACCACTTTTGCCAAGACATGACGCCGTCCAGGGTTAATCCTGACGCCGTCAAAGGTAACTTCCAGCAAGATTTTGAGACTTTGTCGTTTTCTTCACTTTTATGCTCCAAAATGCTTCCTTTTCCAGATTTCTTCTCAAAAGTACCTAAAATGACAAAAGGAACGATTTAGGGCAATATTTGATCAAATAAATACGATTTAGGGCTTAAATGACCCCTTAAAAGCGGTACACTTTTCGCTTCATCATGTATGCCGACTCAGACCATGCCGGTGACTATGTTGATAGGAAAAGTACAAGCGGTATTTGTACTTTCGTAGGACATTGTCTCACCTCATGGTTTGCTAAGAAACAAACAACCCTCGCCATATCAACTATTGAAGTCGAGTACATGTCAGCAGGAAAAGCTTGCCAACAAGCACTGTGGATGAAACAAGCTCTCATCGACTACGGAATTGTACTCAACGACATCCCCATTCTTCGTGACAACAAAGGAGCTATCGATCTTAGCAAAAACCCAGTCCAACACGCTAGAACCAAACACATAGAAATACGTCATCACTTCCTTCGTGACAATGTTCAGAAGGGAAACATCTCAATTGAGAAAGTTTCCTCAGAGGACAACATTGTCGATATCCTCACAAAACCTCTCAAGAGAGAACCTTTCAACTATCTTAGACTTGGTTTAGGATTAATGAAACCTAGTGAGTAGATTAAACGTTAGCTCAAACCTTAGATTAACCAACACACGACAAAAGCCAAAACTTGTGTTCTGATCCTGCGGATCCAAACGACAACAAGGGCGGAACCCTTGTTTGGGATCCGCCGGATCCGTCACATGGATATCAGGTTTTTATATTAAATAAACTCTTGTACTATTCATCATTCACTCCAAAACATATCACCCACTGAGTTCGAACCATAATTCACCAAAATCACAAATTAGGCCATCATTCCCAACCAAATTGTGCTCAAATCATCACTGTAAGTATCCTTAACATAGTTGCATTCCTGATCTGCGTCTAGGATTTCTATTTCATGCACAAAACCAAAACCTGGGGTTATGCATAATTCTTGAAAAATCATGAAGCATACTTTCTAAATTGCATAACAAATCATGTTTTTCATAGTTAGGAATTGCATCTTGTAATACATTGTCATCATTCATCAAAAACCCCATGAGAAATTTTTGCTAAAATCTTCTCACGACTAGGAAAAACGGTTTTTGGACATTGTTCATACAAATACAAAAACGTTATGTTTTAAGCATCACTTGCATAATGTCTCTTGAATGCTAAAGGGAATACATAATTAATATGTATTTTCGGGTACATTCAATCGTAGCTATATTGAAGTAGGAGCGTTTGGGTTATCTCTAGTTTTATCATAAAACTTACATAAACATAATTTTCATGCATCAAAATGAGTCGAGATAACCGCACCTCCACATTGTCCCCATGTAGACACACACTAGACATATATATGTATTTTTGATAATTTCAACTAAACTATATATATTTTTCGTGTCTAGGATAATCATGCCTCCCGCAACCAATTACGATCACAAAAAGACTCTCAATTACCTTTCCAAACACCACAAAACCAAGGGTCTAACCGAAGCCCAAGTCAACATCTTTAAGGCACTAGAAAAATATTACGTCCATGAGGGTAGGGTTGTAGATCCCTCATTCTATGAAGACACAAATCTCCGCGAGCAATTAGCCGCAATTCATTTTGATAGCCTCCTAGATATTGATGAGCCGATAGTACCTAGGTTCATTCTTGAGGTCTATGCTACCATAGGTCTTAGTTCCAACGATGATGGTCTCATGAACGTTCACTTTAGTGTCAATGGAACCCAATACAACATTCTCTTAGATCAATTCGGTGAAGTCTTAGGAGTTCCTAATCGAGGAACATGTGTCTACTCGGATAAGTGGTCATTAACCATCTTAGAATCCAACTTTGCTAGAACGGCACCATATGCCACTCCTTTAACCAACAAAGAAACAATTAGGGAACATCTCTTCTATCCTAGGAACAACCCCACTAGGATGTATCGAGGTAAAGAAGTTGCTAGAGATCCATTTGCTATGGAGCGAAATGAACTCAAGCCCGAGTTTAGGAAGTTAGAAGAAGTTTTGAGAGCTAATGTCATTAGCACGGTAGGAAACCGAGATCACATCAATGCTTGTCTATGTTACATGATGTATAGTGTGTCCACCCATCAACCTTTCAACCTTGCATACTATATCGCCAAACGAATGGTCGATATTCCGGTACAAGGTACCACCGCTATGCCATATGGGATGCTCTTGACTCGTCTCTATAGAGCTTTTGCACCCATTCCTAGAAATGCCTTAGGTTTTGCTCCCGACTATGATGAGGTTCCACACACCTTTGTTCCCCTGAGTGATTTTAGGGTAGCGGTTGACAAAGGAAAACGTCCTCGTACTCAAACATCATCATCATCATCAATGAGTGACGATGATGGCTTACCAAACTCTAGGATTCCTCCACCGGAATATTTGCATCAACTTCCACCAATTGCTAATGAATCACCGGAGTTCAAGCAAACCACGGGGATGATGAAGAACTTGGGGCGTTGGATCATGAAACTTCACAAGGGGTACAAGAAGTTGAGTAAGAAGTTCAAGTAAAAGGAGTGTTTGGGTCTAGACATTATTTGACTATTGTGTGTTAACCATGTATGGTTCTTAACTTACTATGGTAGTACTTGTATTGAATATGTACTAACTGATATTTGCAGGTCGATAACACTTCGTGTTATCAATTTTCTGAGTTTAAGCCCCTGTTTGGCTTAACTCCATATATGGTAGATTATGATGATCGGATTTATTTATATGCAAACGTGTGTTAGAATATATATATTTAGTATATTTATACTATATATTAGCTATTACATACGTTATAGGAGAAATTTCGGGTTTTGGTCAAAAAACGCGAAATTTGCATAGTTCTCTGTAAAGAATTAGCACACTCGGACGGCGGATCCGGCGGATCCCAGAAATTGGATCCGCCTAGTGTTACACTTGGTTCCGCCAGTCCAGGACCCACGGATCCGACGGCTCCCCAACTTTGGCTCCGCCTTTGTTGTCGATTGGATCCGTGGGTGCAACAGTAACTTTTCTCAAAATTTCCCGACTCATCCCGACACTTAGATTTTAGGTTGTAGTTGGTTTAGATTATGATTACTGATCATTAAACTCCTTAGAATGCTTTAGGAAACTATTAGAACATTAGGAACTCAATTTCCCACCAAAATTTGACTTTTCAAAATTTTCCTGTGAGTTACCTTTCCCATACCACTAAGGAACCCTTTTTAGGGATCCGTCAAATCCGTGGAACCATCTTATCATCAGAATTTCCACTATCTCCTTGCATTTACTGCAAATCCTTCTCATATCACTCAACTCCATTTCAATGGATTGACCTTAGGATGTGACAAGCTTAATTTTTTGTTCCAAATCATTAGAAACCAACATTCTCCATTGGATTCACATCCAATCCAAACACACAGACTCACAAACCTTCTGCCTATAAATTAGTACCTTAGGATCATCACTAAACTCACTCACTCACCATTCTCTCTACTTTCTCTCCTGTACATCTTAGCAACCTTACTTCACCATGACTAAGTCAAACACCTCTTCCACCTCTAGACCTCCAAAACGAACAGCCCGCATTAGCGTTAAACCATGTTGTTTCATCAACTTAGCAAACTCATCATCAGAGGAATCATCTCCTCTAAATATCTCATCACCCATTGCAAGTGAGAATTTCCTCACAGTTTCCACTCTAACACCATCCAATGTTGTTATCCATACACCACCACCAACCATTACTCCAATAGCCACTACTCCACCACCGGCTCCATCACAACCTGTTAAATCACCATCACCCCCAAAATCACCCAAACTACAACCAATGGAGCTATTTAGGACTCCACCTTCATCACCACACCCATACCTTGATGACTTGGAAGACCTTCCACCAAGGTCAACCAATCCTCCACCCATGACCTTTGAAGGTCAACAACCCATGCTTTTTCATCCAGTTTACCCCGATATCCATGGTCCTTTATACCATGATGTACCACCACCTCAACCTCAAACACAACCTTTATCACCCACATCTACACTAGTTGCCATTGATGAGGCAATGTGGATCAATCTACCACAAACCCAAGAAGAGATTAGTGAGGAACTCACCCGCCTCTACTCTCTTTCTAATATGGTTGGATCTCGCCTTGATGAAGCAATGGATCTCCAAACCATCTTGATGAACTCCATCCCTACTCCACCATCATCAAACCAACAACAACAACAACCATCTAACAACAACAACCAACCACCACCACAAAACCTTGAGACTACTCTTCCTCCTGGTTTTTCGAGTCATGATTGCTCACATTGTGAGAGAACGGCTCACTTGGCCCAAAGGACCAACATTTTGGTCCATGAGCTCCAAAATGAGATGAGGTTCATCTTGAACCATGTTCTCGAGCGTCTAAATGCAATCTCTCATCCTCCTCAATAGGAGCTTTGTTAGTTTCCTCTTATAGGAACTTTCTAGGATGATGTTGTAGTAGTTGTCTTTTTAGGATTTATTTTTCTTATTGCAATGTAACATCATGTTTGTGACTTTTGTCACATATTTTCAATGAATGATTGTTATGCTTTTATGCTTATGGGTGATCAACATTAAGCATATTATCTCATTTTAGGATACTAACATCATAGTGTGGTTGTCTTAAACATCACATATTGCATTGATCAAATGTACATTAGGTACAAAAATTTGATCAGACACTTCATTTTAACTTTCTAGAAGTCAAATGGGTTGACCTTTTTTGGTTGACTATTGCATATGCATATTTCCTCTTGATTGAAGTATCTCATTACTAACCTTTATTTTGTAGCTTTTCTCAACCTTGAATCCTATACGTTGGTACCCTAGTAACGGGGAGTATAGATCGAGGGGGAGCATATCATATACTAACTCATCATTTTTAGCATTTCTCATCCTTGAAACGTATACGTAGGTACTCTAGCAATGAGGAGTATACATCAAAGGGGAGCATATCATACTATAACCATTTTTTTTGTAGGATCATACATCATATCTGTTAATACAAATAGCGTCCCAAAAACATTATTTATATTCTTTGATCTTTCATTAGTTTTGTTAATGACAAATATAAGGAATATCTTTTAGCAAATAATAAATACTAGCTTAGTCTCTTAAGTACACATTTTACACTTCACATATTAACTAAGAATTACAAGTTTAGTAACTTGTTTCCTTAAAAGGAAACTTTAATTCATAAACCATTCCATGACATCATTGTATGCATCACATACAATATCTTTGATATATCTTGGTTAGATATGCAAGCAACATAGTTGACATTTGAAGATCTTGGATGATATGGTAAGATACAACTAAGATATGGTAAGAGACAACTATTACATAGCTGTCACATCCCACGGATCCAAGTCCTATAAAGGACGGATCCCTTTTGAGGGATCCGCCGGATCCGTGAGCTGAAGATCAGCTTGCCTATAAATAGGAAGCTGATCATTTGGCTCTCTCATCACTCATATAGCTTAAACACATATATTCATTCAGTACATATCTTACTAACATCATTCATAGTTGCATTTCACTTTGATCTTCCATTTTGTAGAAAGGAGATCAAGCATTCAAGGATCTACAGAACCGTAATCCTTTAGTTGCATTACTGTGTGATCTTATAGTTTGTTTCACACATCATATCTATCATTTGTAATCAGTGAGTGTGGTTAGTACTTTAGTCCTTAAAGTACAAAGAGTGTAGGGAGTGGTTGTACCCTTGTAAAGAACTCGACATCTAGCTTAGTGTCGGTAAAGTAATTAGGCGACGTCAGGTTGGTTCTACCTTGTGAAAAGAACCCGGTGTTTAGCTTAGTACCGGAAAAGGAAGTAAGCGACGTGTAAAGGTTTTCTCCGCCTAGGAAAGGAGTTTGTTTCTTAGTGAAAGATAAACTCTCGAGTAGGAAACTCGGGGAGTGGAGTAGGGCAAGGAATAGAGTTCTTGTAGCCGAACCACTATAAACAACTGTGTCGTGTGGTTTGATCTTTCCTCTCTTTATCTTTTGTTTACATTGTGTGATTATTTATTTGTGATTGTTTCCTTTGAATTAACATAAAGTAACAAAGCAAATAAAACTTTAAAAACGGTAAAAACTATTCAACCCCCCTTCTAGTTTTCCACAATTGGCATCAAGAGCTACGTTACTTAAGATCTTTAAAATATATTGTATTTTAAAACTTAAAACGATCCATGGATTTTGAAAACTTTAAAGAAGGGCAATCTATGCAGAGACCACCTCTATTTGAACCAAATTGTTTTATTTATTGGAAAAATCGCTTTGAGACTTATGTAAAGTCAAAGGATATAGATCTATGGTATATTATAGTTGATGGTGATTACAAGCCTATTAGTAATAATATTTCGGGTGGTCGGGATGAAGGAGCTTCTCTTACTCGTCACAGTGATGAGCAAAAGAAACTAATTGCCAAAAATAACGAAGCCAAAATGATGCTTTATAATGCCTTACCTAAGAAAGAATATGAAAGAGTTTTTATGTGTAAAACGGCTAAGGATATTTGGCAATCTCTTATCATCACACATCAAGGGAACTCACAAGTAAAAGATAACAAAATTGATCTTCTTGTCCAACAATACGAACAATTTGTTATCTCTGAAGATGAGACCATTGATAGTGCGTTTGCTAAGTTCAATACTATTATTACATCACTTAAAGCACTTGACGAATCTTTTTCTAGCAAGAATTTTGTCAGGAAATTTCTAAGAGCACTCCATCCGAAATGGAGAGCAAAGGTGACAGCTATTGAAGAATCTAAGGATCTCTCAAGCATGACACTGGATGAGCTCATAGGAAACCTAAAAGTTCACGAAATGATTATGGAAAAAGACTCGGAAATTGTCAAAGGCAAAAAGGAGAAGATTAAGTCTATTGCCTTAAAAGCCAAAGTCGAGTCAAGTGATGATGAGTCTTGTTCAAACAGTGATGATGAAGAATATGCCATGGCTGTGAGGGATTTCAAGAAATTCTTCAGGAGACGAGTAAAGTTTGTAAAACCACCTCGTGATGAAAAGAAATCCTCTCGGAAAGATCGTGACGATAAGAAAGGTAAGGATGATAGGAAATGCTATAGGTGTGGTGACTCCAGTCACTTAATAGGAGAATGTCCAAAGCCTCCAAAGACCAAGTCTCAAAGAGCCTTCGTTAGTGGAGCTTGGAGCGATAGTGAAGGAGATGATGATGATGAGCCTAAGAACAACGAAATTGCACTTATGGCTAATGACACAGAAGAGGTACATTCTGATTCATACTCCTTTATAGATGATGAAACCTTAGAAGTAGAATATAACAAACTGTGTGATGTCACTTTAAAAATCATAAACAAAAACAAGTTTTTGAAAACAAAGACAACACTTTTAGAAAATGAAATATATTGGCTTAAAGAAAAAGCAATACGAATTGAAAAAGGTAAAGTTAGTAAAGAAACATGTGTGTCTTGTCAAGAACTAAAACTTGAACTAGAAACCTTAAGAACCACACAGGAAGACTTAATCAAACAAAATTCAAAGTTTAAAAGGTTTGATAAAAACATAAGTTGTGCAGATGAAATAATGAAAATGCAAAAGCTACCTCATGATAAAACAGGTCTAGGCTTTATGAAACTAGGAACCTTAAGTGATTATAAGGAACAGACTGTGATTAAAACTGATTCAACAGAGTTAGACACCCACGGATCCGACGGATCCAAAAATTTGGATCCGCCAGGTATATCCAAAGGATCCGCGGGTACAGAAGTTGAACAGAAGGTTCACAAAGTCGACCGTTCTGAGTTTGTTAAAGTTACTAAGAAACCCAACAGTAGCATAACCAATAATAAACACAAACCAGCAGTATCTTTAGGAAGAGGTCAAGCTAGAAATGAATATAGAGTTAAAACGGATCAACAAAGACCTCAGATGAGTTTTCCCAAACACCCCTTTCCAAAAAGTATAGTTAATTCACAACACACTTATCAAAATAATTGGAACCAAAACATGTCTAGAAACTTTCATGGTCCTAATTATATGCCGTGGAACAATTGTCCACCTTTTCAGTACATAAACCATGATAATGTCATGTTTAACCCAAACGGACCCATGAGATATTGGGGACCAAATGCTTGAGTCTTTTATGAACTTAGGTATGCTTGAAAGTTGATCTTGAACCTGATGAGTGGATCAAAGATAGTGGGTGCTCAAGACACATAACGGGAAACAAAAATCTTTTCTCAACCTACCAAGTGTATGACGGAGGTAATGTCACATTCAGTAGCAAGCTTAAAAGTAAAATCATCGGAAAAGGTACAATCTCTCATGACTCTCTATCTATTGATGATGTTGCTCATGTAGATAATTTAGGATTTAATCTACTTAGTATAAGTCAATTATGCCGCAAAAAGTATAACGTCCTTTTCAGTGAAAATGGAAGTAAAATACTTAAAGATGGCATAACCGTAGGAAAAGGTGTTTTAAAGAATAATGTCTATGTTATGAAATTAGATAAAACACCTAAAGATAAGTTATGTCTTACCTCCTTGGATGAAAACTCAACTCTATGGCATCGACGCTTAGGTTATGCTAATATGAGGCTTATTCAATCCTTGTCTTCCAAAGAACTTGTTAGGAACCTACCCAAGTTGAAATATGACCAACACTTTTGTGATGCTTGCAAAATTGGGAAACAAGTACATAATAGCCATAAGGCTAAAAACATGGTATCTACATCTAGATGCCTAGAATTATTACATATGGATTTGTTTGGCCCGTCGGCTATACAAAGTTATGGAGGAAATTTTTACACTTTAGTCATAGTAGATGATTACTCTAGATATACATGGACAAAGTTTTTGAAAACTAAAAATGAGGCATTTGATAAATTTGAAATTCTAAGCAAGAAAATTCAAAATCAAATAGGAAGTAATATAGTATCTATTAGAACTGACCATGGTCGAGAATTTGACAATGAAATTCAATTTGGAAATTTTTGTGATAATAATGGAATAACTCATAATTTCTCTCGGCTCCTCGTACTCCTCAATCTAATGGTGTAGTAGAACGTAAAAATAGAACAATTCAAGAAATGAGTAGAACCATGTTAAATGAACAAAACATACCACAAAAGTTTTGGTGTCACGCTGTAGATACTTCTACATATATCCTTAATAGAGTTTTAATTAGACAATTTTTAAATAAAACTCCTTATGAAATTTATCGAGGCAAAAAGCCTACATTAGGATATTTTAGAGTTTTTGGAAGCAAGTGCTTCATTTTAAACACAAAGGACTATCTCACTAAGTTCGACCCAAAGTCGTATGAAGGTGTATTCCTTGGGTACTCGCAAAACAGTAAAGCATACATAGTATTAAACAAGGAAACATCAAGAGTCGAGGAATCATTGAACGTAACATTCAACGAAAGTCCGCCTCCCTCTAAGACATCACCTTTGGTAGATGATGATTTAGTTGAAAGTCAAATGGTTAATGATATAGAAAACATTGAAAATGGCAATGAACCCATGAAAGGAGAAATTATTAATATTAAAGAAACTAAAAGTCATCCATTAGAAAACGTCATAGGAAAACTTAATGAAAGAACATTAAGATCCAAAGCTCAAAATGAAAGTAATTATTTTTGTTTTATTTCAACGGTTGAACCCAAAAACATAGACGAGGCAATAAAAGATGAATCTTGGGTAATTGCTATGCAAGAAGAACTAAATCAATTTATTAGAAATGATGTTTGGACGTTGGTCCCTCCACCTAAAAACCAAACCATAATCGGCACTAAATGGGTCTTTAGAAATAAAATGGATGAAAATGGTATTGTATCTAGAAATAAAGCTAGGCTAGTAGCTCAAGGCTACAATCAACAAGAAGGTATAGATTACGATAAAACTTTTGCACCCGTAGCTAGACTTGAGTCTATTAGGATATTACTTGCATATGCATGTGCACATGATTTTAAGTTATTTCAAATGGATGTCAAAAGTGCTTTCTTAAATGGGTTTATAAATGAAGAAGTATATGTTGCACAACCTCCCGGCTTTGCCGACTTTGAAAAACCAAATTATGTTTTCAAACTTAAGAAAGCTTTATACGGACTTAAGCAAGCACCAAAAGCTTGGTATGATCGACTTAAGACTTTCCTAGTTGACCATAAGTATACCATGGGCCTAGTAGATAATACTCTCTTCACCAAGAAAAAGGGATCACATATTATCATAGTCCAGATATATGTGGATGACATTATATTCGGTTCAACTTGTCAAGAGTTATGCGACGATTTCTCAAAAATCATGCATGACGAGTTTGAAATGAGTATGATGGGGAACTAAACTTTTTCTTAGGTCTCCAAATTAAACAATTAGAAGATGGGATATTCTTCAACCAATCAAAGTATATCAAAGATATGCTTAAGAAGTTTGGTCTTGAAGACTCAAAACCCATGAGAACACCCATGTCCTCCGAAACCAAACTCACTAGGGATGAAGAAAATGAATCCGTAGATAGCACTAAATATAGAGGAATGATTGGTAGTTTACTCTATCTTACGGCTAGTAGGCCTGATATTATGTTTAGTGTTTGTCTATGTGCACGTTTTCAAGAAGATCCAAAAACATCCCATCTTGAAGCCATTAAAAGAATATTTAAGTACATCAAAGGTACTACACACTTAGGATTATGGTATCCCAAAGGAACGGGTGTAGAAACCATAGTGTATACCGACTCAGATCATGCAGGTGACTATGTTGATAGGAAAAGTACTAGTGGTATTTGTACTTTTGTAGGATATTGTCTCACATCATGGTTCGCTAAGAAACAAACTGCCCTCGCAATCTCAACAACAGAAGCAGAGTATGTATCTGCAGGAAAGGCGTGTCAACAAGCACTGTGGATGAAACAAGCTCTCGTCGACTATGGAATTGAACTCAACAACATTCCCATTCTTTGCGACAACAAAGGTGCTATCGATTTAAGCAAAAATCCAGTCCAACACGCTAGAACCAAACATATTGAAATACGCCATCACTTCCTTCGCGACAATGTACAGAAGGGAATCATCTCAATTGAGAAAGTTTCTCTCAGAGGACAACATTGCCGATATCCTCACTAAACCACTTAAACGTGAACCTTTCAACTATCTTAGACTTGGATTAGGATTAATGGAACCTAGTGATTAGGAGAAACATTAGTATAAACATTAGTTTAGCCACACACGACACCAAACCAAAACATGTGTTCTGAATCCGCGGATCCAATCGACAACAAATACGGATCCTTTGTTTGGGATCCGCCGGATCTGCCGCATGCTAAGTCCAGTTTATTATTTAATAAACAAGAACAACTACTATTCATTCCTCACTCCAAAACATATCACCTTACTACATTCGACACACACTTAATCTCCATCACATTTTAGACCATTTTCTTCCACAAATTTGTGCTTCTAACATCACTGTAAGTATTCTTATCATATTTATACTCCTGATCTGCGTCTAGGATTTCCATTTCATGCACAAAACTTAAACTTGGGGTATATGCATAATTCTTGAAAAATCATGAAGCATATTTATTGCATTATACTTAAAAACATGTTTTTCTTAGTTAGGAATTGCATCTCATAGCACATTGTCTTAATTTAACAAAAACCCCATAAAAATTTTTCACTAAAATCTTCTAACGACTAGGTAAAATGATTTTTTCTTACATTGTTCATACAAATGCAAAAACGTTATCTTTTAGACTTCACTTGAATAATGTCTCTTGAATGCTAAAGGGAATACATAACTAATATGTATTTTCGGGTACATTCAACCGTAGCTACATTGAAAGAGGAGTGTTTGGGTTATCTCTCGTTTGTAAACAAAACTTGCATAAACTAATTTTTCTTGCATCAAAAGGAGTCGAGATAACCGCACCTCCACATTGTCCCCATGTAGGCACACACTAGGAATCTTACACTTCCTTCGATCATTTTAACTAAAACTATGTAACTTTTGTACTTAGGAAAATCATGCCTCCCGCAACCAACTACGATCACAAGAAAACCGTTGACTACTTACCCAAAGTCCACAAAACCAAGGGTCTAACCGATGCCCAAATCGAAATTTTCAAAGTCTTAGAGAAAAAGTATGTTCATGAGGGTAGAGCCGTAGATGCATCATTTTATGAAGGCACTCAACTTAGGGAACAATTAGCCGCAATTCAATTTGATTCTCTTTTAGACATAGATGAACCAATCATTCCTAGGTTCATACTTGAGTTCTATGCTAGTGTAGGTCTTAGCTCGAGTGATGAAGGTTACTTAAGTCTTCATTTCACTCTAAATGGAAATCTTGTCAACATCCCTCTTGATCAATTTGGTGAGGTCTTAGGAATTCCAAGTCAAGGTACATGTATTTACTCGGACAAATGGTCCTTAACAATCTTAGACTCCAATCTTGATAGGACGGCACCATATGCCACTCCTCTCCAATCAAAAGAAGTGATTAGGGAACATCTCTTCATTCCTAAGAACAACCCCACAAGAATGTATCGTGGTCGTGAAGTTGCTAGAGATCCATTTGCAATGGAACTTAATGAACTAAGACCCAAATTCAAGAAGATGGAGGATGTATTAAGAGCAAATGTGATGTGCACCATAGGAAACCGTGATCATATCAATGCTTGTTTATGCCACATGATGTACAACATCTCTACTCGTCAACCCTTCAATCTTGCTTATTATGTTGCCAAACGAATGTGTGACATTCCGGTTCAAAGCAAGATTGCAATGCCTTATGGTATGCTCTTAACCCGACTTTATAGAGCCTTTGCACCCGCTCGTCCAAACCATCTAGGCTTTGTTCCGGATTACAATGAAATTGAACACACCTTCGTTCCTTTGAGTAATTTTAGGGTTAGTGTTGATAAGGGCAAACGTCCTCGTGTTCCAACATCATCCTCATCATCTTCCATGAGTGAAGATGATGGTATGCCAAATTCTAGGATTCCTCCACCCGAATACTTGAGCCATCTTCCTCCAATTCCACATGAATCCGCTGAGTATCGAAACATCAAAGGAATGGTGAAGAATCTGGGGCGTTGGATGATGAAATTACACAAGGGGATGAAGAAGTTGAAGAAGAAGCTGAGTTGATGGAGTGTTTGGTTTTAAACAATGTTGGATATTGTGTTGTTAAACTTCTATGTGTCTTGAATTTATCTGATAATACTTATTGTGTATGTGTAATAACTAACACTTGCAGGTAGATAACCATCATGGTTATCAATTTTTCGGGTTATTGCCTATGTTTGGCATAACACCTAAAACGGTAAGTTTCTAAGTATGGATTAAACTATGTGCAATCATGTGTTAATATTATCATATTTAGTTGTTTTGCTATACATATTAGATGTTAAGTAAGGTCTAGATGAATTTTCGGGTTTTCGTCGAAAAACGCGAAATATGACATATGTTCTGTTTACTTTCTTAGTTTTAGGCCTACGGATCCCACGGATCCCAAAATAAGGATCCGCCAAGGCTTATCGTTGGATCCGCCAAACGCCATCCTGCGGATTTGGCGGATTGCGAAATAAGGTTCCGCATTTGCAACCATTTGGATCCGCAGGATTCCCAGTAAAATTATAAAACTTTTTCGACTTATCCCGATTCTTAAATCTTAGTGTTTAGTATCATTTAGGATCTATTCACTGATAATAATTCATCTTAGAATCATTTAGGAACTCTTAGAAACTTAGGAACAAAATTTCCCACCAAAATTTAAATTTTTGAATTTTAGGTGTAAGTTACCAAACTAATACAAAGAAGGAACCCTTTTTAGGGATCCGTCAAATCCGTGGAAATATCAAATCATCAGATTTTCCACTATCCTCTTGTATTAACTGCATATCCAAAACATATTACTCAACCAAAGCTCAATGGCTTGACTTCCTTGATATGACATGCACAAATTTTTGTTCCAAATCATTAGTAACCAACATTCTCTATTGGATTTACATCAAATCCAAACACACAGACTCACAAACCTTCTGTCTATAAATTAGCACTTTAGGATCATCTCTTCACACAACAAACACTTCCTCTCCTGTACACTTTAGATATCATACTTCACCATGACCAAGTCACACAACTCTTCCACATCTAGAACTTCAAGAAGAACAGCCCGCATTAGTGTTAAACCCTGTTGTTTTATCAACTTAGCAAACTCTTCATCTGAGGAAAATTCTCCTCTCAATATATCATCACCCATTGCTAGTGAAAATTTCCTTACACTCTCCACCCCAACACCATCACATATTGTTATACAAACACCACCACCAACCCTTACTCCAATAGCCACTACTCCACCACCGGCTCCATCACAGACTGTTAGATCACCATCACCACCAAAATCACCTAAACTCCAACCCTTGGAATTATTTAGGACTCCTCCTACATCACCACATCTTGATGACTTAGAAGAACTTTCACCAAAATTACCTGGTATGTGCTTAAACACATACCATTTCTAGACCGAAAACCGGACCCAAATAGACCAAAAACCCGACCAACATGCCAAATATATTGTGTTTTTGTGTTTTTATATATGCAGGCTCGGATATCAAAGAAAAAGGACAAAATCAAGCAAAGAACCGGGAAACCGAGCACGAGATATGGAAGTGTTATTTGTAGCCGATGCCGAGAAGAAATTATGGTCAAAAAAAAAAAGTCATCCCGAGGTCCTTCATATTTTCAAGAAATTGTCAATTTCATCACTTGGATCTACTTTGGAAAATATGGCAAGATTGGTCCCTGAGATTTCAAGATATTTTCATTTGGTCCTCGTGATTTTAAAATACCAAACCCTTAAAACCTCTAACACAAAACCGGATTTAACAAAACAACTCACTCAAAACATAACACCACCCTAACCCATCTAATCTAAATAACCAAAGCCCACCATTCGCCTAGCCCAATCATTCCATCGGCCCAACCTTAACCCTTCAATAAGCATAACCGGCCCAACCTTGAATCCTTGACCCGATCCAACACCCATTTACCCACTCCCACCCGGTCTAAGCTTTTGTTAGCTAAAATACTCGGTCAATGATATCACTCGGTCAAAACAAAGAAATAAAAACACACTCTTATCCTTTTCTTACACCCGCCCCAATATTCACCCCTAAATTCCAAACCGAAGAACCCTAATTACCTAACCCAAAAAATTACCACAATTAAGGGTAATTCAGTCATTGCACGGACTTCGAGGATGCTACTGACGATAGGAATGACACGTGGGGGCAGCCGATTGGTTCGAACACGCATGACTTTTGATCGTACGGAGGAAATTCAAGCTTGGTGATGAAGGAAAGATCTAAAGGTGGATATTAGCTGTGGATTCACGCGGATCGCCAAGGTGGACTCTCGAGAAGGATCGATTGAAGCCTATAAATAGCGGGGATCATTTCCAAATCGAAGGCTAGTTTTTAGTAGTTAATTTTTTTAGATAGAAATATTTTTATTTTAGTTGTTTTTATTGTCGAATTTTTTTTATTTCGATTGTTATCCGAATTTAATTTTTTGTAATCGTTAATGTTGATTAATGAAGAATTTCATTTCAGCTTTGTTTTGAATTACTTGTCTCATTAGTTTGATTTAGTTATTATAATTGTTTTATTTTTATCATCATTTTAAAAAAATAAAATAAAATAAAATAATCTGTCGATTTGATTTTTTTTATTTGAGTTATTATAATTGTTTTGAGTTTTTGAGGTTATTTGAATCAGTTGTTAAAAATAATTTGAGTTTTTTTTTTATCAGTCGAAAAAATTAAAAAAAAAAAAAAAAAAAAAAAAAAAATCCGATCAGTTGATAAGCTATTGAAACAGCTGTGGAAGTACTGAATGAGAAGCTGAGCTGGAATATTGGGTTGTTATTAGTGGCTTATAAGCCTGGGTTAATTGTGTTGCTGAGATTTATTAGTGTTGCTGAGATTTTATTGGATTAAGCTAGATAACGGGTTATGTTATTGGCTATAAGCCGGGGTATGGTTTAGTGAGATTTCAGACCTGGTTACTATTGTTTCAGTTTAGCTTGTAAGTACCATTGGTTCTTCATTTCTTTTTTCTTATTATGCTACTTCCTAGTTTATCAGTTAAGTGTTTATTTTGAGTTTGATATTTGCTGAATTAGTGATTATATAGATGGAAGAATGATATCAGTTTAGAGTGGTTTGCACTGGTTTTCAAAAAAAAATAGAATTGTTAGTAGTTTTGCAAAAGAAGAAAAAGAAAAAAAAAATATAGTTGAGTAAATTTGTGGTTACCCAGGATTCGATCCTGGGTTGTTAGAAGGTAGAAATTTGTTTTTAGTTTTTAAATTTTACAATTCAGTCCCTAGGTTTCAGTTTAAACAAGTTTAGCCCTTGTCTTTATTAAAATCGTTTTCAGTCTAAATAAGTTTCTAAGAGTCACAGTTTCAGTCCTCGTCTTTTGTTTCAAAACGTTTTAGCTTTAAATATAGTTTCTGAAAGTGCATTTTCAGTCCCCTTAGTTTTTATAAACTTTTTCTTTATTTACTTTTATTAAATTAGTTTTAGTAAATTACATTTTCAGTCATTAGTTTTTCAAAATTACATTTTCATAAATCACCTAATTAGTTTCTAATAGTTTTAATTCATATAACATTATTAAAAAGTCAAAAAAAAAATATATTTTTCCAAAAATTTTCTTTTATCATTTTTAATCTAGGAAAATTATTTTTATATTTTTAGGTTTTAAATTTCACAAAATCATTTTTATTTACGTTTTATAATTCGTCGCGTAACGTTTTTAATTTCATTTTTAAAATTCATATGCTTAGTTTAATTGTTGCATTAGATTAATTAGTTAATTTCTTTTATTATTTTAATTGTTCGTAGCATAAAATCAAAAATCAATCACTCTTATTCACTCATTCACTACACGTATTCGAAACGTTAACGACAACTCGATATTCGACCTTCGTTGGGAAACGACCCGGGGAAAACGCATTCGTTGCCTTTTCCTTCGGAAAAATAAAAAGTAATACTAAAAAAGAACAAATCAAAAAAATGGCGCCGCTGCCGGGGAAGGCTTGAAAAGAGTTGGAGTTTCGCCATAAGAATTGTGTTTTGAAGAACCTTCCTCGGAAGTTAATTGTTTTTGAAAAATAAAAAAATACAAAAATATAATAATTAAAAAACACTTTTCATAAAGTGTTTTCACCATTAATAATAAATCCTCGGTCTTCCGTTGAAGGAGGGCGGTTGTAAACCATTCCTAATTACAACAAAACAAATCGTGAAATTGATCATTATCGGATTACTTTATTACTACAACCTAATTACGGGGTTTAAGGAAGCTTGACATTAAATTGTCGAGCTGAAGAAGGCGGGTTTTTAAGCATCTTCGGAGCTACCTTTGCCTTCCCGCCACGCTGCGCGTAGTTTTAAAGGAAACGGTTACGGTTAACGTAACGGTTACCAAAAAGAAAATAAAGTCTTTTGTTTTTCAATATATTAAAAAAGCCAAAAATAATTCCCAACCAAAAATACAAAAAAATTTTTTGATTTTTTATTTTTGTTTCATTTTTGGTGTATGCACACCCGATCTTCTACTTCTCACCCTCTTCTTTCACCGCTATCGAATCCCGAGAGGATTATTCGTCACAATCACCGTGTTCATTTCTCAAATCCGATATCCTAAATCTTATCGTTTTGCATCTATCTTTTGGCATAATTAATAAACGGCCTTAGATTTATGTAGGAGAACCCTTACCTTTAAGACATTGAGGACAATGTCTCGTTTTAGTCTGGGGGGGTAATCTTTCGATTTGATTTTTTCCTTGCATTTTTGCGATTTTCTCGTGCAACCCCGTTTTTCCTCCAAAAATTGAAAAAATCCAAAAAAAAAAAAAAAAAAAAAAAAATCCAAAAAAAAAAAAATTGAGAAAATTTTAAAAATTTTTGCAAAAATATAATAAATTTTGACATTTTTGTTGATTTTCCGCTGGAGAGAGTAGGAATAAAATTCTGACTTGACCGGGCGTGTTGAGTCCTAGCTTGTCCCCTTAACCGTTTATAATCTATAAGCTCGTGCTAGTCTTTTACATAAGGAGCTAGAAAACGCGAATTCTTTTTAAAAATTTGCAAGTTCCCGTATTTGACTTTATATATGCATGGCTTGATTATTTGGCTAAGCATTCGCGGATCTTATTATTTAAGATTTTAAATTTGCGAAGAACGAGAAATGATAGAGTTGTTTATAAGTTAGATTGCTAAACGTGGAGTAGTTGGATCTCTTTAGAGCTCATCGAAGTTACTTGTGGCTTTTTGTTCCCATAAGCTTGTTTCGCCTTAAAAATAGATATCTAGGAATAATTAAAGCTATTTTAGTTTTGGCGATAATTAGTTTTTATTTCTTCCTTAGAAAATCCTTGCTTATGAAAGTTGGGTACACATCAAGGTACTGCCAGTGTTACGGTGTAATAGACTATTCCATCTTGCCGGCTCACAACCGATGTTGGGATTGTTATAAAAGCCGTAGGACTCGGGATTTGGCAAAATATATAATGAATAATGAATAATAATAATAATCCAAAGCCATAAAAAGTTTTCTGCATCTTGCCGGTTCGCAGCCGATGTTGTAGACTTCTAATAAAGGCAGAGGAAAAATTCCAAGGTCATAATAGACTATCACATCTTGCCGGTTCGCAGCCGATGTTGTGATTGTTATAAAAGGCCAAGGATTAATAATATGCGCTTAATAATGATAAAAATGCCAAACTTCGACTCCGGGGGTGTCCTAATAAAGGCTTCCGTCTCTGGACTCGTAGATGAGTTGTTTCGGTCGCAAATAAAAGGGATATTCTCAAAATCGTGTTAAATCAGAGACCTTGATGTGGACCTCATTTTTGTATGCAACGGTTTTCGAGGGAAGTTTTGGAAACTACTTAGCGTCTAAACTAGGTATCTTTATCGGATTAAAAATTATCGAAACGAGAATTCGAAGAAATTCATTTCTCTACAAAAAATAAAATAAATAGAGGAAAATAGGAATTTGGGAACGAGAAATCCACAATTAGCTTTTTGAGTAGTGTTGGCAGTCTAACTTGTAGATGACAATGATTTCGTTTTTAAGCTTAGTTTGGGGACTTGTGAAAAATCAGGGACGACGAATTTTATCCGTATGGTCACTTCCTCTTGTGTCGTGTTTCCTGCTCCGTGATCCTAAAAGTTATCATTAGATAATGATTTTCGACGAAAGCCGTCACATGAATAAAGAGAAAAATATAAAAATACAAAAATAGAATAAAAGGAAAAATGGGGAGTTTTTATAACATTGCATGAGGACATTGCAATAGCTTAGTCTGGGGGAATTTTGGTATGTGCTTAAACACATACCATTTCTAGACCGAAAACCGGACCCAAATAGACCAAAAACCCGACCAACATGCCAAATATATTGTGTTTTTGTGTTTTTATATATGCAGGCTCGGATATCAAAGAAAAAGGACAAAATCAAGCAAAGAACCGGGAAACCGAGCACGAGATATGGAAGTGTTATTTGTAGCCGATGCCGAGAAGAAATTATGGTCAAAAAAAAAAAGTCATCCCGAGGTCCTTCATATTTTCAAGAAATTGTCAATTTCATCACTTGGATCTACTTTGGAAAATATGGCAAGATTGGTCCCTGAGATTTCAAGATATTTTCATTTGGTCCTCGTGATTTTAAAATACCAAACCCTTAAAACCTCTAACACAAAACCGGATTTAACAAAACAACTCACTCAAAACATAACACCACCCTAACCCATCTAATCTAAATAACCAAAGCCCACCATTCGCCTAGCCCAATCATTCCATCGGCCCAACCTTAACCCTTCAATAAGCATAACCGGCCCAACCTTGAATCCTTGACCCGATCCAACACCCATTTACCCACTCCCACCCGGTCTAAGCTTTTGTTAGCTAAAATACTCGGTCAATGATATCACTCGGTCAAAACAAAGAAATAAAAACACACTCTTATCCTTTTCTTACACCCGCCCCAATATTCACCCTAAATTCCAAACCGAAGAACCCTAATTACCTAACCCGAAAAATTACCACAATTAAGGGTAATTCAGTCATTGCACGGACTTCGAGGATGCTACTGACGATAGGAATGACACGTGGGGGCAGCCGATTGGTTCGAACACGCATGACTTTTGATCGTACGGAGGAAATTCAAGCTTGGTGATGAAGGAAAGATCTAAAGGTGGATATTAGCTGTGGATTCACGCGGATCGCCAAGGTGGACTCTCGAGAAGGATCGATTGAAGCCTATAAATAGCGGGGATCATTTCCAAATCGAAGGCTAGTTTTTAGTAGTTAATTTTTTTAGATAGAAATATTTTTATTTTAGTTGTTTTTATTGTCGAATTTTTTTTATTTCGATTGTTATCCGAATTTAATTTTTTGTAATCGTTAATGTTGATTAATGAAGAATTTCATTTCAGCTTTGTTTTGAATTACTTGTCTCATTAGTTTGATTTAGTTATTATAATTGTTTTATTTTTATCATCATTTTAAAAAAATAAAATAAAATAAAATAATCTGTCGATTTGATTTTTTTTATTTGAGTTATTATAATTGTTTTGAGTTTTTGAGGTTATTTGAATCAGTTGTTAAAAATAATTTGAGTTTTTTTTTTATCAGTCGAAAAAAATTAAAAAAAAAAAAAAAAAAAAAAAAAAAAAAAAATCCGATCAGTTGATAAGCTATTGAAACAGCTGTGGAAGTACTGAATGAGAAGCTGAGCTGGAATATTGGGTTGTTATTAGTGGCTTATAAGCCTGGGTTAATTGTGTTGCTGAGATTTATTAGTGTTGCTGAGATTTTATTGGATTAAGCTAGATAACGGGTTATGTTATTGGCTATAAGCCGGGGTATGGTTTAGTGAGATTTCAGACCTGGTTACTATTGTTTCAGTTTAGCTTGTAAGTACCATTGGTTCTTCATTTCTTTTTTCTTATTATGCTACTTCCTAGTTTATCAGTTAAGTGTTTATTTTGAGTTTGATATTTGCTGAATTAGTGATTATATAGATGGAAGAATGATATCAGTTTAGAGTGGTTTGCACTGGTTTTCAAAAAAAAATAGAATTGTTAGTAGTTTTGCAAAAGAAGAAAAAGAAAAAAAAAATATAGTTGAGTAAATTTGTGGTTACCCAGGATTCGATCCTGGGTTGTTAGAAGGTAGAAATTTGTTTTTAGTTTTTAAATTTTACAATTCAGTCCCTAGGTTTCAGTTTAAACAAGTTTAGCCCTTGTCTTTATTAAAATCGTTTTCAGTCTAAATAAGTTTCTAAGAGTCACAGTTTCAGTCCTCGTCTTTTGTTTCAAAACGTTTTAGCTTTAAATATAGTTTCTGAAAGTGCATTTTCAGTCCCCTTAGTTTTTATAAACTTTTTCTTTATTTACTTTTATTAAATTAGTTTTAGTAAATTACATTTTCAGTCATTAGTTTTTCAAAATTACATTTTCATAAATCACCTAATTAGTTTCTAATAGTTTTAATTCATATAACATTATTAAAAAGTCAAAAAAAAATATATTTTTCCAAAAATTTCTTTTATCATTTTTAATCTAGGAAAATTATTTTTATATTTTTAGGTTTTAAATTTCACAAAATCATTTTTATTTACGTTTTATAATTCGTCGCGTAACGTTTTTAATTTCATTTTTAAAATTCATATGCTTAGTTTAATTGTTGCATTAGATTAATTAGTTAATTTCTTTTATTATTTTAATTGTTCGTAGCATAAAATCAAAAATCAATCACTCTTATTCACTCATTCACTACACGTATTCGAAACGTTAACGACAACTCGATATTCGACCTTCGTTGGGAAACGACCCGGGGAAAACGCATACGTTGCCTTTTCCTTCGGAAAAATAAAAAGTAATACTAAAAAAGAACAAATCATTACCCAATCTTCCACCCATGACTTTTGAAGGTCAACAACCCATGCTTTTTCACTCGGTTTACCCGGATATCCATGGCCCTTTATACCATGATGCACAATCATCCCAACCTCAACAAAAACCTCTATCACCCACATCCACTCTAGTTGCCATTGACGAGGCAATGTGGATGAATATGCCTCAAACCCAAGAAGAGATTAGTGAAGAGCTCAATCGTCTCTACACTCTCTCGGGTATGGTTGACCATCGCCTTCATGAAGCAATGGACATCCAAACCATTCTTATGAACTCCCTCCAAACACCACAACAACCATCCAACAACAACAACACCCAACCACCATCACCACCACCACCACACAACTTGGACCCTAGTCTTCCGCCCGGCTTCTCAACTCATGATTGCGCACATGTGGAGAGAACGGCTCACTTGGCCCAAAGGACCAACATCTTGGTCCATGAGCTTCAAAACGAGATGAGGTTCATCTTGAACCATGTTCTTGAACGTTTAAACGCAATCTCTCATCCTTCTCAATAGGAGCTCTTTAGATTAGTTGTTTGGAATTTTTTTTTTTTTTTTAAGTTGTTTGTTTAGGACCTTTTTTTTTTAGGATGTCTTCTTATTTGTAACATCATTTTTCTTTGTGACTTTTGTCACAAAATTTTCAATTTATATGAATATGATGTTTTATGCTTATGAGTGATCAACATATTGCATATTATCATTATCATTATGAACTAACATTCCTATATTGCATATATTATATCTTGCATATGATTGCTTTAGGTACAAATTATGATCAGACACTTAGTTTGACTTTTTAAAGTCAAACATATTGAAAGGCTTGTTTGGAAGAACACTTCCAAAGCATTCTACTTCTTCATTGAAGTCATTTCATAACTAACACTTCATTTGCAGCATATCATACCTTTCAATAGTATACGTTGGTACTCGAGAAGTGAGGAGTATACATCGAGGGGGAGCATCTCATAAGCATCTCATATACTAACCGTTTGTTTTGTAGATTCATGCATCATTTCCTTGATTACTCCATTTAGGGGGAGTATAAAACAAGGGGGAGCTCTTAAAGTTCTCAAAATCGCATTCCGCTTCGCTACTCTTTTTGTTTCGACAAAAAGGGGGAGAAAGGACTAAGTTTGCATCAACTGTGAACCATCACAGTACATACATTTTTTACAAAACTTTTCTTTAATAAACAAACTTAATATATATTTTTAAGAACTCATGCTATATTTATTCTCTTGCTCAAAAATATATCTTATGTTTTGTCATCAACAAAAAGGGGGAGATTGTTAATACAAATAGCGTCCCAAAAACGTTATTTATATTCTTTGATCTTTCATTAGTTTTGTTAATGACAAATATAAGGAATATCTTTTAGCAAATAATAAATACTAGCTTAGTCTCTTAAGTACACACTTTACACTTCACATATTAACTAAGAATTACAAGTTTAGTAACTTGTTTCCTTAAAAGGAAACTTTAATTCATAAACCATTCCATGACATCATTGTATGCATCACATACAATATCTTTGATATATCTTGGTTAGATATGCAAGCAACATAGTTGACATTTGAAGATCTTGGATGATATGGTAAGATACAACTAAGATATGGTAAGAGACAACTATTACATAGCTGTCACATCCCACGGATCCAAGTCCTATAAAGGACGGATCCCTTTTGAGGGATCCGCCGGATCCGTGAGCTGAAGATCAGCTTGCCTATAAATAGGAAGCTGATCATTTGGCTCTCTCATCACTCATATAGCTTAAGCACATATATTCATTCAGTACATATCTTACTAACATCATTCATAGTTGCATTTCACTTTGATCTTCCATTTTGTAGAAAGGAGATCAAGCATTCAAGGATCTACAGAACCGTAATCCTTTAGTTGCATTACTGTGTGATCTTGTAGTTTGTTTCACACATCATATCTATCATTTGTAATCAGTGAGTGTGGTTAGTACTTTAGTCCTTAAAGTACAAAGAGTGTAGGGAGTGGTTGTACCCTTGTAAAGAACTCGACATCTAGCTTAGTGTCGGTAAAGTAATTAGGCGACGTCAGGTTGGTTCTACCTTGTGAAAAGAACCCGGTGTTTAGCTTAGTACCGGAAAAGGAAGTAAGCGACGTGTAAAGGTTTTCTCCGCCTAGGAAAGGAGTTTGTTTCTTAGTGAAAGATAAACTCTCGAGTAGGAAACTCGGGGAGTGGAGTAGGGCAAGGAATAGAGTTCTTGTAGCCGAACCACTATAAACAACTGTGTTGTGTGGTTTGATCTTTCCTCTCTTTATCTTTTGTTTACATTGTGTGATTATTTATTTGTGATTGTTTCCTTTGAATTAACATAAAGTAACAAAGCAAATAAAACTTTAAAAACGGTAAAAACTATTCAACCCCCCTTCTAGTTTTCCTCAATATCATACTCTTGATATGTATATGTTGGTACTCTAGCAATGAGGAGTATACATCAAAGAGAAGCATATCATAGTCTAACCATTTTCTTTTGTAGGATCATACATCATATCATACTCTTGATATGTATACGTTGGTACTCTAGCAATGATGAGTATACATCAAAGAGAAGTATAGCATATTCTAACCATTTCTTTTGAAGGTTCATACATCATATCTTTGTTACTCCAATTAGGGGGAGTATAAATCAAGGGGGAACTTTAAAGTTCTCAAAATCGCATTCCGCTACGCATAACTTCTTTTTGTTTCGACAAAAAGGGGGAGATAGGATTAAGTTTGCGTCAACTGTGAAACATCACAGTACATACATTTTTGCTTAAAATAGTTTTTAAAACTTGCATAAACTAAATTAATCTATATTTTTAAAAGACTCATCCTTTATTTAAGCTCTTTACTTAAAAATACACTTTATGTTTTGTCATCAACAAAAAGGGAGAGATTGTTAATACAAATATCGTCCTAAAAACGTTATTTATATTTTACGATCTTTGCTTAGTTTTGTTAATGACAATTACAAAGTTTATCTTTAAGCAAAGCATAAATAAGATTAAATCGTTTACATTTATAGTGATAAGCATTTTACAAACACATTTTACATTACAAAGTTTTCTAGAAATGACATATACAAGTTTACATGTTTATTTCTTAAAATGAAAACTTTATTAGTTAAATATTAGGATGACATCATGGCATGCATCATCTACACAATCTTGGTAAGATTTTGTGATATTTTGTTTAGATCTTCAAGCCAAAGAGTTGAAATTTGAAGATATGGAAAGATATGGCAAGATTTGGAGATCTCTTAGCTGGCCTGACACGGCGGATCCAAAAGCATACACGGACGGATCCAATTTTGGGGATCCGCCGGATCCGCCGCCTGTTCATCAGCTTTGCCTATAAATAGCAAGCTGATCATTTGGCCATTTCATCACTCATATAGCTTAAAATACATACTCATTCATTTGCATATCACTAACCCTTAGCTTACTAACATCTCATAGATCTTTCCTTTTGTAGCAAAGAAGATCTCAACATATAAGGAGTAACAGTGTGTTATCTTCCTTCTAACATAGAGTCTGTGTGTTCTTGTATTAGTCACACATCATAGTTAGTATCATTCATACAGTAGTGTTTGGTTAGTGTTTTAGTCCTTAAAACACATAGAGTGATCGGGAGTGGTTGAACCCTTGTAAAGAACCAACGGGAGTGGTTGTACCCTTGTGAAAGAACCAACGGGAGTGGTTGTACCCTTGTAAAGAACTCGGTGTTTAGCTTAGTACTGGAAAAAGATTAAGCTACGTGTAAAGGTTTTCTCCGCCTAGAAGGGAGCTTGTTTCTTAGTGAAGATAAACTCTCGAGTTAGAGGCTCGAGGAGTGGAGTAGGGCAAGGAAGAGAGTCCTTGTAGCCGAACCACTATAAACGACTGTGTTGTGTGGTTTGATCTTTCTTATCTTTACTTACTTACTTATATTGCTTGTTTGTGTGCTTGATTGTTTACTTTACTTTGAAATCACAATAAGTAACAAAACGAATTAATTTTAAATGGTAAAACTATTCAACCCCCCTTCTAGTTTTCCACACCGAGTACAAACCCAAACCACCCAATCGAATGGGCAAAGAAGAAAGTCGCCACTATAAGTCTCCAAAGAAAGGTCCCCTACAAACCACTATGTTCTCGATCGACTCACGCAATCCTTAAACCAAAAAAGAGTTTAGAAATACCCATACATGATCGAAGCAAAAAGAGCTCACTCTGCGGGTCATGTAACTGTGGAAGAAGACTCATCAAATCAACAGCATTCGCGGCTCTCCTCATAGCCAACCCACTGATAAAATTAGCGTCTCGACTAACAGCTCCCCCAAGAAGGTTTACACCCAATGACGGCCTCCGAATATCGACAGGAAATAAACCCTCACAAAGCTTACACCATTACACGAGGGCCAAAATATCTCTGTTTTCTTGATATTAAGTTCAAGACCCAAGCCTAGACCACTTACTCTTATAATGTCTAACGCCTTGGCCACCTCTTCTGAGTCTCCAATAACAGTCCCATCATCAAGATACCAAGCATGAAAGAGAGCTTGCAACTGTCTCTGATCTTATGTACTATTCGGTGCAATACAAGAGTAAAAAGAAGAGGTCCCAATGGGTCCCCTTGATGCACTCTAGTGGCAGACCATATATGTGTGTCTCCAACAATTAAAAGAGGAAAACAATGACTAGTTTGGGATTATAATTTCTTGCACTGTTCTTAACGTCCTAACAATACTTTTGAAGAAGAATATGACTATAAAGAATATATATGAATTAATAAAGAGAGATAAATTGTGCGAAGCGAGAGAAATGATTTATTAAGGTAGCGAAAATATTAACTAATTCACAAAAAGTGTAAATTGGCGGGAACATCTTGACCCTTGGTGTCTTTTGGCATCAACCATTGTCTACCCCACAAGGAATAGCTCTGTCAATTCTTCTGGCCCAGTGAGACACCAACTGGAGTGAGCACGAGCCAATATTCGAACCCTTAACATTTTATCCAAAAAATCTCTTTAGTTAGCCCATAACTTTTTTGGAGGTGGGTATCAACTGAGGCAAAACCCTTTTGTGAAAATATTAATTAATATCGTATTATTTTGTAATTCGACGCATTATGTCATTTTTTCTTGGTTTTTAAGTTAAAAACGCAAAATCTTCTATTACGAGTATATTACGATATTAAAAAAAACAACTTTAACAGAAAATAGCAAAATGAATATCAAATTAAAGTAAAGAGGATTAAAAAATATGTTTATTTGTATAATTTATTTGATAAAAAACTTAATAATTTTACATATACATGAGATCAAAAGATGTGACTTTTGCATATTTCCCTCTATATAATGTAGTACATCTAACAGGAATTTATCTACGTGCTTTTAGATATGGATACTGATGAATAAATGATATGGATGTTAAAGAATTAAATAAATATGATATGAATATTGAATTCACCGCTGTTCCTAGTGGGCATGTCGACAGGAGGGGGTGACGTCGTTTAGGCTAAAATTCAATTTATTTCTTTTACAATTTTATAGCATCACGAGTTTATCATGTTTTGCCAAAATATAACACATTTTCGTAATGTATTCGTCATGCTATAGTGTAATACAGTATTTGGGACAGCCGCCTATCAAACAAGACTACCCGTGCCACCTTTTGTTTACAGTTTTACACACTCATATGTCAAAATTAACAAAAATAAATTTGACCACGTAACCATTATTTAATAATTACTCACTCCATCGTCACCTAAAAAAAAAACATATTTTTTTTAGAAAAATGTGATTATTACTGCTTTTTCTTTCTTACTTTTTTGTCAAATAACAAATTTACTTTTAACCAATTAATTACCACTTCTTTAAAGTTTGCAATATTAATTTCAACCAAAGGTAATGTAGTAAACTTTAACAAACTCCACTATCTATTCACTTTCTATTTTGTGTATGTGACAATAATTTTGAGATGTCCGAAAAACGAATAAGTGACACTGAGGGAGTACTACATATATACATATAAGTTCATTTGTATAACTTCAAGCCATTTACACTCCAAAACCATACAAAACTCTTACTAGCTAGGCAAAACATGAAGATACCAATATTGGAAAAGATCATGTTCGATGAACCATCGACTTGGGTTACAGCAGCAACGATAGTAACGTTAATATCAACCATTTACATAGGTTTCGCGGAGATGATAGGGAATCATCTTCAGTATTCAAAGTTTGCAGATTCTGGAAATAAGCCTTTGGCTAAACAAGGTGTAAAGATATCGAGTAGAACGGGTATGTTGATATTTTACACGCCTGCGTTTCTTGTTGGACTTGTGTCGTTCTTCGTGTTACCGGGTGGTGATCTTAGATTTGTGTTGCTTAAGTTTGCAGTTACGTTTCATTTCTTCAAGAGAGACTTAGAGGTAATTAATATATTTTCTTATCAGTTTTATGAGATGATCAGTACTTTTAAAGTAACCTTTTATAAGATCATGAAAAGCTATTGATCATTATTGGTTAATATTAGGTAAAGTTATGTGGTACTATTATTGATAGGATCATATCATTATAATGAACAATACTTTAGTTTAAGATTAATTTAATATGAATAGTTAGAAATGATCTAATTCAATAACCAAAACTATACAAATACAAAAGTGCATATATATGACTAAATGAGTAAATGGCTAAAAGCATAACTTTAAATTTGTGACTATTTCAAAATTGACGAAATCGCATGGATATACTATTTAAATAGGAAAATGTGAACCCGTTGATCTTGTTTAGTTTGCATCATTTTTACATGAAATGATTTGATCTTTGATTATCCGTAGCTAATTTTCAATGTTTGTGTGCAAAAAGTATAATCCAACTAATGAAAAAAGCAAATCGTTTTTGCAGGTTCTATTTGTTCACAAGTATAGTGGTGGCATTATCCTAGGTTCCGTCCTTGTCATCACGGGGTTCTACTTCTCTGTGGCCGCAGGCTTGATCGGTGTTCAGTATCTAAGCCTAGGGCTTCCTGAGCCATCTATCGATTTAAAATACATTGGTTTGATAATTTATACAGTGGGAATCATTGGCAACTTTTATCACCATAGTATACTCTCGAAACTAAGGAACAACAATGACAAAGGGTACAAGATTCCTCAAGGAGGACTCTTTGGTCTAGTCATTTGCCCTCATTATCTATTTGAAATCCTTATCTTTGCCGGCTTATCTTTCATTAGCCAAACGCCGTTTGCTTTTGCTTGCACTTTTGGCGACTCGTTGTACCTAATTGCAAGAAGTTACAAGACTAGAAAATGGTACGTGAACAAGTTTGAAGATTTTCCCAAACATACCAAGTGTGTGATCCCATATGTGTTCTAAACAGATAGATCGATACTAGAAAATGTGTGAAATCATTTTCAATCAGAATAGTTTGTTGCTTGTAATAAATGAACTGAATCGTTTATTTATAAACCAATAATAGATTTACATGCTGCAGGTTTATACATAAAACAAGATCCGTTGTAGTCTAGTTGGTTAGGATACTCAGCTCTCACCCGAGAGACCCGGATTCAAGTCCCGGCAACGGAATTATTTTTTAGCTTCAACATAATTTTTTTATCCTATATTTTGTCCAAGAGCCCAAACAGACCATTTCGGGTTGTAACTTGCACGTTACTGCTGGGAATTTTAATTAAAAATTCTTTAGCGAGAATGGGTTTATCTTATCGATTTTAACTTCTCTAATTTATTTGTATTGTAAACCCGTTTTCTAAATTCGGCTGTGTTTGGTGACCCAGATTATGAGAGATTATGGGGTTACAGCTTTTTTTCTTCACAAAATAATCTTTTGTCTAACAACTAACATTGTTTGGCTGAACAACTTATGAAAGATTATAGTAAAAATAATCTCTAAAAATAAAAACTCCTTGAACCAACTTATGAAAGATTATAGGGGCTACAACTTTTTTTTTTCACAAAATAATCTCTAATTATGTCATTTTACAATTTTGGATAGTTTGTCAAACATCACTACAAAAAATATATATATATAATTTTAATATTTTTCAGCACCAGCACCAGCAACAGCTATTGTTGCCAAACATACCCCATATATTTTAAGGTAGTGCAGCCATAAATGGTTCAATACATGGGAATAAACTTTAAAAAGTATAGAAAGTTATCACATGGTGACAAATGTCCATTTTACTTTTGGCCGCTTTATTTTATTTGTTCATTTATTTATATTTTTATTTTTTTTTGCTATTTCAACTCTTAATTGATGAATGTTGTGATCTAACTGATGAAAATTGTGATGTAGTTCATTAAAGAAAACTGATGAACATGAATGAACACGTATTGATGAACATAAAAAAACTGATGAGCAAGTATTGATGAACAAAAAAAACTGATGAACTGATAAACACGTATTGCAGATTTGAAGTTTTATTCATCATAATTTTTACTTTTTCAGAAAATACTGAAGCTTTTATGAATTACTAAAACATTTATATTCTAATTAACACCTTCAAACTTTAAAATAACAAAATTTCTTCATTGAGAGACAATATAAAACCATGAACACATGATTTCTTTGAAAATTTAGAAGAAAAATTTATAAAAATAAAAAAAGATGAAGAATTGACATTAATTAAATGTAATTAAATCACGAAATTGAGAAAAGTTAAGAAAATCTACCATTTAGATCTCGAATTAAAAGAATTATATCTTCAGTATTAAATCACGAATTGAAGTAACTAAATTTAAAATTTTAGTGTTAGATAATTAAAAAATGAAAAAGAAGTTCGCGAAATAAGAAAGAGGAAAAGAATTTGGAGGAAAACAAATTGGAGAGAAAAGAGAGTAGCATAGGCACGTATCAACTATTAGTCCCTTTTTATACTTTGTATTTTTATGTGACTTTCTATCTGAACGCTTTACCATTAATATCAGAATAATAGTCGAGAAGATTTGGTAATCTTGCTCAATCATAAACAACGAGAAACAGAATAGTTAATTATGGAATGACTGAGATCCATATTCATATTAACATGGTATTAGTAACAAAAAGATAATAATAATAATGATGAATTATTGAAAGGTTTTTTCAAGAGACCTTACTCGAGTTGTACTAGAGGCATCGGCGTATTGCTAGACGCTAACCAATGTGATTACACTATTAAGATATGTCCAAGTGGGAGCTGTTAGTTTATGGACATAAATTAATAGACGTATGTTAGGATCGAACTCGAGACTACGGGATTGCACACTTTACGTATGAGAATTAAAGATTTATAATTTTATATAAAAGGTTATATTTAATTATTAATTACACAAAAAGAATAACGACCGTTAGTGATTAACGGAAAATTGATTAACGACCGTTAAATAGAAAAGGAAAGGACTAGAGTGAAAATTGGAAGTCAAGAAGGATCCGAAAACCCTTCTTGTGGGCTTGATCGATCGGCTAAGGGTTGGGGAAACCCAATCTATTACACCCGAACCCCGGAAAGGTAACGTATTATACCTTGTAGTATAAGAGATATTTGGGTAGATAATTTTAGTGCTTATATTTAATAAGTAGAAAGTGTTGTGGGTTAAAATAAGTAAGTTGAGACTTAGAAGGACTAACTTTGCCAATTGACCAAACTTATTTTTACACATGGATAAATATGTTAGCCCCTAGAATTGTCTGAAAAGATTGAGGGTGTTCTAGGTAAGTCGACACTTAGCAAGAAAAAGGGAGGGAAGACTTCAAGTGATCATCTAGCCCATTCTAGCTATCGAGAAGTGATCAAAAGACACTAGAGATATAATACTTGATGAAAAATTTTACCATTGAAAAATACACTTAAAACTCAATCCATTCATATATTTTACATCAAATATTATATAACATCCACAAATATACTTAAGGAACCAGTTTGACTTTGAAAAGTCAAACTGAACATTTATTTTGGGATGAAGTGAGTAATTCAATAACCAAAACCATACAAATACAAAAATGCATATATATGACTAAATGAGTAAATGGCTAAAAGCATAACTTCAAACTTGTGACTATTTCAAAATTGACGAAATCGCATGGATATACTATTTAAATAGGAAAACGTGAACCGTTGATCTTGTTTAGTTTGCATCATTTTTACATGAAATGATTTGATCTTTGATTATCCGTAGCTAATTTTCAATGTTTGTGTGCGAAAAGTATAATCTAACTAATGAAAAAAACAAATCGTTTTTGCAGGTTCTATTTGTTCACAAGTATAGTGGTGGCATTATCCTAGGTTCCGTCCTTCTCATCACGGGGTTCACTACTAGAAATCATGCCAGCACCACCCAAATTTTACCAACAATCATCGATTCGTTGGTAAATTATTACTTTACCAACGACTTTACCAACGAAAATAAGAAAAACATTTTTATTTACCAAAATAATTGTTGCTAAATCCGTTGAACATAGTGAATTTGGCGGAAGTTCCGCATTTCAACGATTTCCTAATGTTGGTAATCGGAAAACATAATACAGACAGACTCTTGGTGAATAATTTACAAGTTTACCCAACTTATTTCCGTGGCGAAAAGTGTTACACAACTTCAACATAATTTTATAATCAAATTTACTGACTAGAAATTTGTTCAACATTGTGGAACATTATTTCTAAAAATTGTTAGTAAATCAAAACTATAATATCAACACAATGTAACTTCGTTGGTGTCAAATTACCAACTATTTTACCCAATTACATGTATTTTTATAAATATGTATTTATGCAATCAATTTTTATTAGTAAAACTTGAAATTTGAAACAAATATTGACAAATGGAAGGTATTTTGTAGACAACAAACATTGTTGGTCACTATTATTTAAGTTAATAGAAAATTTCATTGTTCCAATTTTGATAATAATAAATTAAATTTCTATATATTTATTAAAGTTTAATATAAAATGCTCATATTTTCCACGTTAAATTTATATAAAATGTACTAATGCTATATTTCGTTATAGGTAATTGAGCATGAACAAAAAACCATGGTAGGTGATTGAATAGAAATACCATTGTGTGGTCCCTTTACACGCTTAGAGTTAACTAGAAAGTTAATCTATTTGTGTTTATGACTAATACAATGTTTATGATTAATTCTAACAGTTATAAAACGTGAATATAAAAACTCAAGGTAATTTTCAACGTTTAAATTCTTATTAGAAATGAATCAAATAATCTATACCCAAGTGTTTTGCAGAACAAACACTTGGGATTGAATAGACAAGGTATGGTGGTGTCTCCTATCTAAACTCAAGTTTTGCTTGAGTGGTAACAATGCGACCTCACTGAGCAATCTCAGGGATACGTTACTCTTTGTAGGAGAGAAGTTGTTTTGCAAAAGTCTAAGCTTTAATTGTACAAAACACACACAACTTCTCTCATTCTCAATCTATTTATACACAAGTAATCTGAGTAAAAGTAATTAAAATATTACAAGTTGTTGGGCAAGTTGTTGAGCAAGCGTGTCTGACAATTACAGTTGTAATTTTCATTTCCAAGAACCAATAGAAATGGCCTATTAAGTCTTTAGGAGTGGTTGGTCTGACACTCCAAGACTTTAAGCCGTCTTAGGAAGGATTTCTTCCTGACAAGATAAGATTTGATCTTATCTTAAATCCTTCCTAGATATTTCTGCCTTTCTTCTCAGGCACTTAGTTCTTCAGGATACGCTTCTCAGTTATCATTCATAATTACTTCATTGTTGTTGAGGAGACTGGGGTTCAGTGAGTTCTTGTCCAACACTCACTGAACCATCATCTTCTTCTTTGGCTTAAGTGCTACTTCAGGGAGTACCGCCTTCCAGCGTAGTGAATCCTTCTATTTGAATTCGCCTTAAGCATCCTGAAGATGACTCACTGAGAGGTTGTTCTCTCAGTGACTTGAATTGTTCTCGGTTTAAGTTAACACTTAGTTAATTTGTGTCCAAATCATGTTTTAAGTATTCTTGGGTTTTTCATGACCCAACAATCTCCCCCTATTTGGATATAAATTATGCCTAAGTGTTTTGATCAGTATGAGTGAGCTAATGACTTCTTCTCATACTGAATATACATGAAGACAGTAAGGACTACGATATAACATAAACATGGGACAGCTATTCATATTATTACAAAGTCCTATCAGCTAAACAAAATACTTAAGGTTCCTGACGGAGACCCATTAGTTCAAGATTTGCCTTATTCGACACTAACACTTCTTTGTCAGGTCGTTCCTTCATCAACTGATCCATCATCCTGACAAACTCCTCATTATTAGAGCCCCTGATATTAAGTGCCATCAGTTTGTAGGCTAGGAGTGTTGTCGTTTCCACTTTGCCAATGTCAGAAACTCTCTGAAAGGCTTCCTGACCAAATTCATCCACAAAGAAGATACCATACTCAGGTTCTTTAATGACTAGGTTAGGACAGAACTTGACTCCCTGAGGAGGAACTCTGTTGCAGTGAAGTGCAGCTATGTATTGTTCAGGCTTCATAGCTACAGCTTTCCTTTTCTTCCCAACCTTCTGAGTAAATTCAGGGATAGTTAGTCCCTGAGAAGCAAGTGCCTCATCATGGTTAATTCCAAGACTCTTTGCCACTTTTGCGAGTTCCTCATACTTGGCACTCAGTGACTTGATGATTGTTGATGCATAATCTGGCGCGGGTCGATTCAACGACTCTCCTGGGTGGTTAGTCGTCTTCTCGAGCCCTATTAGACCTGTCAACAAAGAACCCGTTAGGAGTGGACCCGAGGCCGTAGCCCCGGGATCCACCTCCGACGGTCAAGTTAGTATAGGTGATATAGTGTATCGTAAGTTATTAGGTTTAGGGTAACCTGTTATAATCTGATGAAGAAGGGGATCCATGCCATGTATTTATAGGCATGGATTAGGGTTTAGGTGTAGGATGGGCCGCTGTCTGCGTGGGCCTGGCCCACTCGTCGTGGGTTAGTCCAGACCATACGTCTACAAGCCCCCCAAGTCTAGTGTGACATAGTGCGTGGCTATGTTATGCTAGACTTAAGTCATGTTCGTGACCGCGTAGGCCCAACCAACTATGACGGCGTGACCATAACGCGCAGCCCAAATGCGACAGTGCGCACTGGGTCTGTGGTGCAGTGTGTGATGACCATGTTGGCGCGTCCTTGTTTGGCGCGAATTTGTAGGCGCGTCCTTGTAGGCGCGACCTGAGTAACATTGACATTGCGATTGTGATTGTCTCACAATGGTGAAGGTGGATTCCATATGCTGCATCCTGGGTAAGGGCGTACCTTTTGTACCAGTAGCGATGCAGCATGGTGCGACAGAAGACGTGCTTCTGTGGCAGAAGTGCGCGTTGTGCGCGACAAAGGTGCGCGCCGTGCGCGATAAAGATGTGCGCCGTGCGCGCTGTGTGCGAACTTTACATTCGTCTTTACAAACGACAGAGGACGTCTCCCCTGCGTCGAGATGGTGCGAATTTTCAAATTCGTCTTTGTACTGGGCTCGCGATACCTCTTACGTACGATCTGCTTCCAAATATACCTGCGTGACTTGTACGGAAACAATGGTATTATATACCCTGGTAGCCCCCCAAGTTTGATGGTGCTACTCGTGTAGGAGCATTAAACTTAGTTATGCAAATCCTATCGTGAGGTTTTACAAACTACATAAAAGAAGTAGCACGTAGCTAATCTACGAACGCAGTGCGCTTATGATCGTTTTCTTTTGTATTAAAAAAAATGGCGCGGATGGACGTACCGTGACCGCGACTAATAGTTTCAATCGCACGCACAGACGCAGATGGATGTATCATGACCCCATAGACTCTAGCGTTTATGGATGATCGTAGATGACCACGGATTTTGTCCAGTGCGCTCATGGCGATTGACTAGCATCGTGGTGCGATGAGCGCAGCATGTAGCTAATCTGCGAAGATTCATCGTACGCGCGGCCTAATGCAGGTAGATTTATCGTGACTGCGCTGTTCGCGGCTAAAAGATAAGTTAGGTCCGATCGTGCGGACTTAGTGTGGTTATAGGTAAAATCGTGTTTACCAATTTAAGAGATTTATGTAAAATCTTCATGATATTTAAAATATATTGCCAGATTTACTTGTTGTAAATCTGTACAGTAGTATACAGCGTACTGTAAATACCGTTTTTTAAGGAGACAAGAGTCTTGAATCCTAAATTGTTAAACGCGCACTTGTGCATTGGTGTGCACCCATCGTGGGATGCACATCATACTTACTCCAACGTCTTGAGAGTAAGGTGTTTAACAAGGATACGTGATCCGATGTTGATGGGTTTGCAACCCTCTTACTCAACGAGTAGTTTAGTAGGTGTACTCATCCTTGTGCCAGCGTGGGTCTTAATAAGTGCATGCACGCCATGTAGGCACGCTCCGTAAGCGAAAGATAATAATATTGATGCATAAATATTATGCCAATAATAAAGCAAAACGTGTCGCGGAGTTAGCTAGAAATCGCGACGTTTTTTTAATACTTGCAAGTTTTTGAATATTTATAATATTTTGCAAGATTTTTGAGGATTATTGTAAATCTTAATGGATATCTACCGTAGTGATATACGTTAATAAAAGAGATAAAGATAAATAGACAGACGTACCAATCATTGTTATATACGTCTACTGCTTGCTGCTTCCCGTAATCAACGAAACACGTTGCTTGTTAGTGAGCACGTGGATCATCAGTCGATGCATGTATAGGAAGTAAAAGAACCAATGGATGCAATTAATATTGCATGCATAAAGATCATTAGTATGCATATTATATAATAATCATTACCATGTAGGGAAAATAGGAGACCCATTCATTAATATGCATATAAAATATCGTAAACCGTAGTTTAGAAAAATCGTAAATTTCCCTTATTTGCGTGAAACAAGAAGATAAGATCAACATGCAATCTCATCATGCGATCAGCCGATGAAGTTTAAAAGATTTATGTAAAATCTTTTCAATATTTAAAAAAGATTACATATCTTATCGATATCTTTTTAAATTTAGAAAATATTGGCCTAATCATGATTCTTAAATCAGGTTTATCTACTTGGACGCCAAATATTAACTTTATTCAAACGAGTTACAAAGAACATGGATTCTCATGCACACAAAACATGATCCGAACATTTATCACATGTAAATATAAAACATTGACCTTGCGTATAAGCAAAGCAAAACAGTGTACCTGTATGTGCGGTGCTTTTAAAGTGATATTAAAATCACATGATGTTTACTAATTTGGTTTTTCAGGTCTTACACATGGCAGACTGCGATGAGTGAAAAATAAAACACAAGGGTTTTTGAGTTACCGACTTTAGAAACTGATTTCTGCTTTTTGGTAACATGAGAACACGAAACTTGTCGTAGTCGTGGTCCCACGGATGGCGCCAACTTGTTGATGCATAATCTGGCGCGGGTCGATTCAACGACTCTCCTGGGCGGTTAGTCGTCTTCTCGAGCCCTATTAGACCTGTCAACAAAGAACCCGTTAGGAGTGGACCCGAGGCCGTAGCCCCGGGATCCACCTCCGACGGTCAAGTTAGTATAGGTGATATAGTGTATCGTAAGTTATTAGGTTTAGGGTAACCTGTTATAATCTGATGAAGAAGGGGATCCATGCCATGTATTTATAGGCATGGATTAGGGTTTAGGTGTAGGATGGGCCGCTGTCTGCGCGGGCCTGGCCCACTCGTCGTGGGTTAGTCCAGACCATACGTCTACAATGATGATTGGGGCATTCTTGCTTGTGGTTTTCTTTCTTAGGATGGGCATCATCATATCCCATTCTCTTAACCCATAGTCTGAAAACTTGATTGCTGGAAGATGTTCAGACTTCCTTGGACCTCTATGGATTATTAAGCTCAGAGGTCTGGTGGGGTGAATAGTGATGTCAGTGATTTTACCTTCACCTTTGGTTTTGGTCATGTGCCATACATACCTCTCATATGCCCTTTGCCTCTTTTCTTGCTTCAGTTTGGCTTCCATGTTGTGTTTCTGAAGAAGTTGGGCTTGAAGCCTGATGAATTCATCTCCCTGAATCTCTTTCTCAGACTCCTTTATTTCTTCCTTGGCAATCTCATAGATGGTAGATGTGGTGAGGTCATGGGCTTTCCTGCGATCTTCCTGATCTAAGATCTCAGCAAGTTCCTCCTGAGTCCCATAGACTCTTCTCCCATCTTCTAAGTCAACATAGGACGGTGTATCAGGATCTGGCTGGCTTATAGTTGGAGCCTTGACCAAGTGTGGTTCAGGAGAAGAGGTTTCAGTCATAATATCCTTCCCTTTGTCAGTGCGAGGATGTTGACTGGTGGATGCATCAGGGTTTGGAACAGTTACCAAGGCAGAGGAAGGATCAGGGATTTCATCATTTTTCTCCCCCTCAGCAGGTGTAGGAACTTCAGTGGAAAGACCTGCTGACTGAGGAGGTGGTGGCACATGAGAGGCCTGAAGAAGTGATAGGATATCAGAGACCATGGACTTTGTCTCAGAAGCATCATTCTTCTCGGCACTGAGTTCGGTAGCCATGACTTGTTGGGTGGTGGAGAGTTCAGTGACACGGTTGGTGTAGTGGTTGATCAGCTCATTATGTGTTTGTGAGAGCTGATCAATGGCTGAGGAAAGCTTGATGAGGTGCCCCTTGGATTCCATAGGAGCCTGAAGAATGGAATCCTGGTTTTCCCTGAGACCTTTGAGATCTACCCCCTGAAAGAGCTTAAGAAGCTCAGTCAGGTTGGTGGAGGCAGTCGTCTGAGTGGCCATATGGTCTTTCATTGATTTAATCAGTGTGGGATCATCAGAAAGTTGTTCTTGTACTGATTCGACGGCCTTGAGGAGGTTTTCAAGGTCCTGATGCTGACCAGTGGCTGTCTCATCAAAGGTTTTGGTTAGTTCTCCAAGTTGTTTGTCAGCGAGCCTGGAAGCCTGAAGAATCTTGTCCTGAGATTCTTCCATAGAGGCCCTGAAGTCGGCATAGGAGGTTGCCGCTTCAGTATGCTGATCCGTTAGTTCATCAGTAAGAGCATTGTAAAGACCTTCGTTGGCTTGGCGAAGGAATTTGGCCATACTTCTTTCAGAAGGCGGATGAACATTATCATACTTGGTTAACCACTCAGGGGTGGCTGAGGCACCTAATGAAGATGATGATGAAGATGATGGTGAACTGGGTTGTTGATCCTCAGGATGAGGAGAAGAGAGTTGTTGCTCAGACTGCGGAGGAGAGTTAATTTGACCCTTCGTTTCCTCTTCAACATTAGGAAGTGGTTCATCCTCACCAAAATCGAAATCCGTCTCCTCCTCTGACTCATCAGCCAACAAATTTTCATAGTCAGCCAGAGAAGGAGCCTTCAGGGAATCCAGCTCCCCCTCAAAAGAGGGCTCACTTTTGTTGTGGCCAGATCCTGATCCTTTAGCCATAATAACTGGTGGGGTTTTACCAGCCTGACTAGCCATAATAACTGGGGGGTTTGCCCAGCTTGACTGTTAGGATCAGTTCCCAAGTGACTTGGATCGCCTGAGGGGGTGATGGGTTCCGTATCAGCGGGTGGTTTGTTTCCCCCTGAGTCTTTGTCCCCCTGAGCACCTTCATCTACTGACAGGTGTTTTCCAGTAGAATCACTAGGTACTATTGGTGATTGTTGATGGCCTCCCTTCCCATCAGGATTGTGCTGTCCTTTTGGGGATTTAGAGGCCTGAACTCCCTGAGACTCTAAGTGTGATTGCTTAGAGACGTTAACGGGATGTGAATGGGTATGGGTCCCCTTCTCAGTGGAGTAGTACTGCTCCACCGAGGATATAGAACCCTGAACTCCCTCAGGCTCTGATTGTGATTTATCAGTGCCTTCATTGGGATGTGAGTGGGTAGATGCTCCTGACCCATCTGACTTGTTTTTGTCAGTAGGGACATTCGGAAAGGGTTTGCCCGAGGATACTGAGGATGATTTCCCAGCACCCTCCGTTGGCGGTTGTTTTGTGGCCAATGTGGTCTCTTTTATGGGAGTCTTAGAGGTCAAGGTCACAACAACTTTCTTAGTGCCTGAGGCAACAGTCTCAGTGATGAGTGGTTTAGGTCTAACCACCTTACTGGACTGTCCCCCTTTCCCTTTGGTCTTCTTCACCTTCTTGGTTGGTGAAGGAACTGGTGAGCATACATTTTCACCCTGAATCACCATTAACATGTAGGTGGTCAGGGCGACTGGTTGTACCTCAGTAATGTCACTACTAAAGTTAGTCTTATGAAGAACGTCAGGTTTTAAGCCTTCTACGTCAGACCTTAAGTAGTCAGAACCAAGGAGGTCCTGAAGCACATAGGAAATGAACCTAGGGTAAGACATGTGTCTTTGCCTATGTTTCCCTGAGAGCTTTGACACGAGGTCACGGAAGATTATTCCTCCGATATCAATTTTTCTACCCTCCAAGAGACTGAACATCATCAATTGTTGTGATGAGTTCAACTGCTCAGTGGAGGATTTGTTTCCTCCGAGTACCTGAATGACGAATGTCATCATAAGTCTCCAGACAGGGTGAAACCATGTCTTTACTATTGGAGCCTTTGCCAGCAAGGCTTCAGGGGACTCGGTAGGACGCCTAACATCATGAGGCCCTAGGAAAAGCATTTCAGCTTTTATTTCCTGATCAGTAGGGTTTGCCTCAAAGTTCTCAACAAAGTTAAGACCTGTGGCATTGATGAAGGTCTTGTAGTTCAGGGAGAGAGTCCTAGTCCCATTCATCACAATGAAAGTGATGATCGACTCTTTGGTGTCCTTAGGGCTAGTAGCCGTTGCGGTACACCAAAACTCCCTGAGATAGTCATTATAAATGACTTCTGGGGTAGTTGTAAAAGCAGTGGCAAGGAAGCAGTTTTGTAAATACTTAACTACATCCTTGTAACCCCCATATTGCTGGGGATAGTGGAAATTTCCAACCACATTATTTTTGGTCAGGTCCACGCCCTTCATTGTGAAGTTCACATTGTGGGCGATGGTTACAGCATTAGAGGAAGCCATTTTATGATCTGGTTTTGGTCGAAAAAATGGTCGGATGTTTCTAAATGCTAAGAACACACACACAATTTATTTTTAGAGAGAAAAAAGGGCAGAGTTTGCTTATAATTTTCAAAAAGCGTGTGTGTGAATTCTTTTGGATGGGTATTTATAGGGAAGTGGAGATGGGGGTATTTAAGACATGTGAGCGATCTTAGTTTATTCAAAAAGAATTATTGGAAATTGTTTTGAATAATATGTTTTGGGATCCGCATTTAATGCCAACACTCCACTTTCCTGGTTTGGCGCAACAGTCGAAGTGAACAGTTGAGCAGTTCTGCAAAAGTGTAATTTGCAGAGATGAGTCATCACATATTTGTAATGTGATTGGAGAGGCATTTAATGCCAAGTGGGAATGTGGTGGCCCAGAGGTGGAAGCCAGAAAGGCAAAAAGAACAAATATTCTTGAATTAAATACGAGTTCAGTTACCAACCTCGGACATTTACTAACAAGATACTTAGAGCATTTAAGTCAGTATTTAATGTCCTTTTCAGGGCCCTGAATGACACTTCATTCAGTGATTGGTTTTTCAGGGACTTGGGATTAGTCACTGATGATTCAGGAATATGGAATGATTCCTGAGCAACAAGGATCCAGGAACTTGGGTTTAGTTCCTGAACCCTCAAGATATCAGGAACTTGGGTTTAGTTACTGAGGTTGAGGATTCGGTGAGCTGTTTTCACTGATGTACACATTGAGTCAGGGACCTGAGGTTTTAAGAATTTACACTTCAGTTGGAAGGATTCAATCAGTGGACTGATTCTCTATATCCAACATTCCTAATTCAGCTTTCAACCTTGTGAAAGTTGGTTCATCCAAAGGTTTGGTGAAGATATCAGCTAACTGATATTCAGTAGGGATGAAGTGTAATTCAATGTCACCATTCATGACATGGTCCCTGATGAAATGATATCTAATATCAATGTGTTTTGTTCTCTGATGAAGAACAGGGTTGTTTGAGATTGCAATTGCACTTGTGTTATCACAAAAGATGGGTACCATCTTGTACTGAATTCCATAGTCACTGAGTTGACTTTTCATCCAGAGTACATTTGCACAACAACTAGCTGCTGCAACATATTCAGCCTCAACTGAGGACAAGGCAACTGATTGTTGCTTCTTAGCACTCCAACAGACTAGTTTCCCACCAAGTATTTGGCAAGAGCCTGAGGTGCTTTTTCTGTCCATGTTGCATCCAGCATAGTCAGAGTCTGAGTATCCCTTGAGATCAAGTCCTGAGCACTTTGGATAGTATAATCCAAGGTTAGAAGTGCCCTTCAGGTACCTGAATATCCTTTTCACAGCAGTGATATGAGATTCTCTTGGGTCAGATTGATATCTGGCACATAGACATACTGAGAATTGGATATCAGGCCTTGATGCAAGTAGATACATCAGTGATCCTATCATTCCTCTAAAGAGAGTTTGATTTACTGGTTTACTAGTTAGATCAGGACCAAGGTTGTTTGGGGGGACCATGGGAGTTTTGACTGAGGCACAGTCACTGAGATCATACTTCTTCAGTAGATTCTTTACATACTTCTCTTGACTGATAGTGGTTCCTCTATCAGTCTGCTTGATCTGTAGACCAAGGAAGTATGTCAGTTCTCCCATCATGCTCATTTCAAACTTCTTTGCCATTAGTTTTTCAAATTGTTTGCAAAGTTTGAAACTTGTTGAGCCAAAGATGATGTCATCAACATACACTTGTACTAGTATGACATCATTATTTGTCTTATAGATAAACAATGTGTTGTCTATCTTGCCTCTGACAATTTTTTTTTGGATTAAGAAGGCTGAGAGAGTCTCATACCATGCCCTGGGAGCTTGCTTCAGTCCATAAAGGGCTTTGTTAAGCTTACAGACATGATCAGGAGACTCATGGCTTTCAAATCCAGGAGGTTGCTGAACATAAACTTCTTCTTTCAGTAAACCATTTAAGAATGCACTTTTAACATCCATTTGGTACACCTTGAAGTTCATGTATGTAGCAAAAGCAAGGAAGATCCTGATGGCTTCCATCCTTGCTACTGGTGCAAATGTTTCCTCATAGTCAATGCCTTCTTGTTGATTATAGCCTTTGGCTACAAGTCTGGCTTTGTTTTTAATGACTATGCCATTTTCATCAGTTTTGTTTTTGAATACCCATTTCATGCTAATGACTGATACATTCTCAGGACATTTGACCAAGGTCATTACCTTGTTTCTGTCAAATTGTTCCAGTTCATCATGCATGGCCTGAACCCAACTTGGATGTGTAAGTGCTTCTTTAACACTTTTGGGTTCAATTGTGGAAATGAAGTCCACAAATAGGCATTCATTGGATGAGGCTGCTCTTAGACTAGCAGCCATGCTCCTGGTGAGCATGCCTTCAGTAGGCTCTCCAATAATATTGACAAGTTCAATGTCCTGAGACCTAGTCCAACTTTCTTGAGGTCTTGGATACTGATTTGAACTTGTGGAGCCCTGATTGGGTAGAGGGGTTGGTTCTGGAGTAGACACATGATCATTGATTGGATCTTGAGTGTCTACCAGTTCACTGAGATTGTTTGGTTCTTGAGTATTTTGAACAGACTGATTGAGTTCATCAGTGTGTGCATGTGCCTCAACAAACTCAGTGATGGTTGGGTTAGGTAGGTTGTGAGGGATTATGTAATAGGAGAGATTAGCATCATCTTGATACTGAGTAGAAGGATTGTTTTCAGAAAGATATTCATCAGGAGGATATCTTGAAGAATTATCAATTCCTATCTCTTCTACTAAGGCAGTTGAGAACCTGATTGCATCAGTGCTCTCATCAAAGGTAACATGAAATGTTTCCTCAGTCTGCTGTCTCCTTGTGTTGAACACTCTAAAGGCTTTTGAGACAAGTGAGTATCCCAGGAAGTATCCATCATCAGCTTTTGCATCAAATTTCCCTAAGTGATCCTTGTGATTATGAATAAACACAGGACACCCAAAGACATGAAAGTAGTTGATGTCAGGGATCCTTCCTTTGAATAACTCATATGGGGTTATCCCATGTCTCTTGACAATGATGGATCTATTTTGTGTATAACAGGCAGTTTTGACTGCTTCAGTCCAAAAATGGTTGGTCAGGACTGATCCACATAGCATTGTCCTAGCAGCTTCAATGAGTGTTCTATTTTTCCTTTCAGCAACACCATTTTGTTCAGGTGTGTATGGAGAGGAAAAGTTTTGGGAAATACCTTTCTCATCACAGAAACATTCAAGTTCATAATTTTTGAACTCAGTTCCATTGTCAGTTCTAATCTGTTTGACCTTAATGTCATTTTGATTTTCAATGTTCCTGACAAAGGACATGATTGTTTCAGCTGCCTGACTCTTTTTGATCAGGAAGAATACCCAGGTGTATCTAGAGTATTCATCCACTATGACCAGAGTATACTTCTCATGATTAGTAGACCTTGGACTGATAGGTCCAAATAGATCCATGTGGAAAAGATGTAGGCAGTTCCTGATGGAAAAATTGGTTTTGGTTTTAAAGGATGCTCTGTGATGTTTACCTTTTTCACAGGCTGAGCATGGTTTATCCTTTGAAAACACAAGTGATGGTAAGCCAAGGACCTTGTTTTGTTTTACAAGATTGTTTATGTTTTTAAAGTTCAGGTGGGTGAGTCTCTTATGCCAAAGCCAGTTGAGAGTATCAGTGGCCTTAGCAAAGAGACAAGTTCCATCCTGAGTTAGACTGGACATGTCTAATACATAAACATCTTGTCTTCTTGGTGCAATGAGGACAATTTCCTTATTTGCATTGAAGATGGTTCCTTGTTTATCATCAAACTGAACTATGTATTTTGCATCACATAGTTGACTGACACTTATCAAATTGTACTTAAGACCATTTACATAAGCTATCCTAGTAAAGACAATACCATTGCAGTTTACTGAACCATAACCCTCAGTGAGACATGTTGTATTATCTGCAAATATCACTTTGGGTCCTGGTTCTTCCACATATTTGTGCAGACACTCCTTAACACCAGTCATGCTCCTTGAACATCCACTGTCTAGATGCCAAATAAGATCCCTGGCATACTTTTGCACAAATAGTAAACTGTGTCAGTTCTTTCTAGGACTCCATTTCATGGAGGGTTTTGTTTTGTAGGTCTTTATGAAAGTATTAACTGATTCATGGTCAGTGGTTGAGTGGAATGAGCTACCACATGTTTTGCATTTAGTTGCAGGGGTAGCCTCAGTAGTCTGAGAGGATTGTTTATTCATTCCTCTTTTAGACTGAATGACCCTATCTTTTCCTGAGGATTTCTGAGTGGTACTTCCACTAGATTCACAGTGTTTGTCATTTGGACAATCCTCAGGATGATGATCGTTGAATCCACACAATGGGCAAGGTGGAAAAGGCTTGGCCTTTTGCTTCTGTTTCTGCTTAGAATCAGAAGGGTAGTTCAAGCACTGAGCCTTAAGTCCTGAAAAGTTTGACATGACTGAGCATTTTTTATGATCAGAGGTCCTGTGATCTTCCTTTTTGCAAATCATGCAGTAAAGGACTCTATAGCAGTCATCAGTGAGATGATTTGTATAGTTGCATAGTTCACACTTTTTTAGGGTTTTGGATGGTTTGGGTTTGGTCTTTGAGGAGGCTAGTTTTTGTTCCTTCTTTAATTGAGAAGGTTTTTCAGAAGATACAATCTTCTCACTTAGCTTCCTGACCATTTCAGTCAACTGATCAATTCTTGGATCAGGACTTTGGGTTGCTACTTCAGAAGGGACTGAAGTTGATGAGTCATCAGTATTTACTAAGACTTCAAGGGGTGGTCTTCTCAGGAGGATTCTACCTTTTCCTGATCTCTCCTTTGGAGAGTGTGGGGAGTAGACCAATGATGGGAGGTCTGAGCTTGGTGCAGCACCCTGAAGGGAATTTAGTGGAGGGAGTGGAGGAGTTGATTCTGATTCGGGCTCACTGATTGGATCAGAAATACTGAGTTGGTCAAAGAGTCCAAGCATACCTTTCAGAGCCTGACTTTCAGGGAGCAAGATGTTTCCAGTCTCAAAGTTTGGCAACTTACTGACTGGGTTGTCCCTGACAATCCAGTCATTTGACTTGGGTTCCATCTCTAGCTCAAAGGATATGCCAGCTGGAACAAAGGTCATTTCACTGGGACTCTCACTGGAAGTTTCAGTGAGGTAGTCAATTCCTATAGTTATCTTAGGAATTAAGCCCACAGAATCAAAGACCTTAGGGTTCTTTTTGGTCTAGCTTTCAATGACAGCTTTTTCTTTCTTAAGTTCTGTTTGAAGGGCTTGGTTTTGTTTTAAAATTTCAGTGTTCTGAATTTGTAGAGTAATAGATTCTAGTTTGGCTTGTTTCAATGCAAGCAGTTCATCTCTACATTTATTCAATTCTGACACAATTTTGTTAAATTTTGAAAACAGGTTAAGCCTTTGTTCCTCAACAAACTTTAGATCAACACAAATATAACTCATGTAAGACTGCCAATCAGAATCATCATTCATAGAAAGTAAAGTATTTACCTTCTTCATGGTGATGTTGACCCACTCTCCATTCCTAGCATGGCTTTTTCCCAGAGCCACCTGATCCTCTTCAGAAAGTGCCATCAGTGCACTAACTCTTATTTCCTCATCAGAGGAAACCTCTTCTTCATCCCAGTCATATGCTTCAGCTACTAATACCTTATTCTTTGTCTGAATAGGTTTAGATGTTTGAGCATCCTGAGACAATATGGGGTTAGTTTCAAGAAGTGCAAGTTTAGCTTTGATTTTCCTATATTTTGTTTCAAAATCCTTTTGACCCTTGTTTTGAAATTGTTGGGTGGACTGAAACATTTTAGGTTGAAACTTGCTAGTTCCTGAGGAACTGTTTCCTGAGAACTTGTAAGAGGGTTCTGAGATAGTTTTAGAATAACAGTCCCTAGCAAAATGACCCTTTTTATCACATTTAAAGCATTCAGTGGTCTCATTTGCTTTTGGTTTTGTAAAGTTGGACTGATTTCTTTTGATGAAACGTCTTGAACTAGCAAGGAGTGCCCTTTCTTGGAATTCCAAGTTCAAGTCGTTCAGGTACTCCTCACCAGTCCTTTCATCAATTTCTTCTTCAGAATCCTCTTGAATATCCTGCACAACACCATTAGAATAGAAAGCAGTTGATATGGGTGTGGAGGTTAAGGCCTTTTTGGACTCAAGAGCTTTTGAGTCAGGGTATCTCCTTGAGATCAAGTTGTCTTCATAGAAAAACTTCCCATAAATATCAGGGAGCTCAAGGGTCTGAATGTGGTTAGCATTCCTCAGGCCTTGTGAGAAGTTGAGCCACTTCTCAGGGAGACTGTTGACAAAGCCAACATTTGTCTCATGCTTAGACAGTACAACACCATCATTTGATAATTCATTTATCAAAGTCTTGTATCTGGTGTAGGTCTGTGAGAGACTTTCAGAGTCTTTTGCCCTGAAAGTATTAAACTCAAGTTTAAGGTCCATGACCCTATTTTCCTTGGTATCTGAGGGACCCTCAAAGCTGTTTACCAAGTCATCCCAAGTTTGCTTAGCTGTTAGACAGTTGAATACTGATTCCATTATATCGTCAGGAAGACATGATATAAGGATGCTTTTTAGGCGTCGATCTTGATTGACCACCCTCCTCTCATCAATGGTCCATTGGGCCTCAGGCTTGTTTAGCCCTTCGGCTGTCTTAGGGACAAATGGGCCATCCCTGATACAGGTGATGTAGTAGGGTTCCATACCGGTAAGATAGCAAATCATACGCTTCTTCCATTTGCTAAATTTCCCAGCTTCAAGTCTGGGTGCAACAGCGGAGTAGCTGCCACCTTTTTTTTCGACTAGCTGGGGTACATTGATATCAGCCATAGTAGGATCTTGGTTTTAAAAACCTAGAGCACTCTTGGTTAGTTTAAAAAGATTTTATAAACCAGAGGCTCTGATACCACTTGTTGGTCCCTTTACACGCTTAGAGTTAACTAGAAAGTTAATCTATTTGTGTTTATGACTAATACAATGTTTATGATTAATTCTAACAGTTATAAAACGTGAATATAAAAACTCAAGGTAATTTTCAACGTTTAAATTCTTATTAGAAATGAATCAAAGAATCTATACCCAAGTGTTTTGCGGAACAAACACTTGGGATTGAATAGACAAGGTATGGTGGTGTCTCCTATCTAAACTCAAGTTTTGCTTGAGTGGTAACAATGCGACCTCACTGAGCAATCTCAGGGATACGTTACTCTTTGTAGGAGAGAAGTTGTTTTGCAAAAGTCTAAGCTTTAATTGTACAAAACACACACAACTTCTCTCCTTCTCAATCTATTTATACACAAGTAATCTGAGTAAAAGTAATTAAAATATTACAAGTTGTTGGGCAAGTTGTTGAGCAAGCGTGTCTGACAATTACAACAGTAATTGTCATTTCCAAGAACCAATAGAAATGGCCTATTAAGTCTTTAGGAGTGGTTGGTCTGACACTCCAAGACTTTAAGCCGTCTTAGGAAGGATTTCTTCCTGACAAGATAAGATTTGATCTTATCTTAAATCCTTCCTAGATATTTCTGCCTTTCTTCTCAGGCACTTAGTTCTTGTAGGGTATTCACAATGCAAGAAACACTTGTTTGAGGCTTAGATTTGGATCGAATGAAAGAAAGCTTAGAGAGAGAAAGTGGGAACTTCTAGTAAGAGAAACACTATGTGTATTAGATTGAAATAATGAGAGTTCCAACCCTTCCCAAGTGTGGGAAGGGGCTTATATACTACTACATATTGGTGCCCCTAGTGGGCTGTGGAGTGAGCTGACAGTGGGGAAAGCCCCGACCCACTCCACAAATATAAATACGACTAAGTTAATACTAATATTACTAATAATACTAAGCGAATATATATAAGCCTACGAGCTATATAAATGCTAATTAGATGCTCGGGGTGACCGAGCCTTCATCTGAATATTTATATTCCTAACAATCTCCCCCTAAGGGAGGTCACCCCGGAAATAATAATTCGAATTCTAGCATTCTTTCTTCTGAACTTGTCTTTTTAGCTCATAGTCTTTGATTCTTCAAAGTCTTGTATCTTTGTGCTTTCAGCAGTGAACTTTTGATGGCCTTTCCTTTGTCTTGGATGATTTTGAGTATTCTTCGAAAATATCATCCAGCATGTGTCTTCAAGCCATCTTTCAGTAGTATGTCTCCACGTGATGTGTAAATCTTTGAGCCGACATGCTCACACTATTTGGTGTCATGATCTTTAGCATCAGAGTTTGCAGAAGCCGTGTTAAAGGTCTTTTAGGTTGATCATGACATTATTGAGTTACAATGATGATGTAGTGTGAACATGTGGTAGAGGATTGGCATCTTTTCTGCAACCAGCTACAACCGCATTCAGCTGCAACCTCAATCAGCTACAACCGCAAACAGCTGCAACAGCAATCAGCTTCAACCGCCAGATGTTCCTGCATACGACAGTTAGCATTAAAACGTCCGGTACTTACAAGTTCGGACTTCGAGATTGTTAACAGCATAGTGTGAAAACTCTCTCTAATCCTTACCAAGACCGTTCCTAATCGAAAACCCACAGAGGGCTTTTTAAGATCGAACCGTAGCACATCAACGATTAGGTGAGTCGCTGGAGATCACTCCACGACTGTAGACCGTTAGAAACCGCCGTGACCACTAAGCGTAATCCATAAAGAATTACCGAAGTGACCTGCTTTCAGGGCTGCTTGATGTTGACCCTGGCAGGAATTTCCATTCAATCATTGAGAAGTACATTTGTAAATTCTCTCATAAATGTTCTGGCAGATTGCTAAGATCTGCGTAGGACTCTTAAGTTTACAACTGGTGTCCTTAATGTTGAACACCCAGTGTAGAAATAATTCGTGTCCCTATGAGATCTTATTATGCATCTCGTGGCTCTAGACTCAATTGTGCGTTTTGATTTAGTGAGCGGAGGCTGGAGAGGACTGCCACCTTTTCAATATCATCTAACTCGGAGTGAGAGAGACGATAGAAATGTATTGAACTCCGTGACAATTGAAACAAGAGTCCTTTGAGGGACCTTGAGTGGCTAAGGAGGGTTGTGCAGCGTATCACTGGGTCCATGATACTTTGTCTTCAATGCCAGCAATCAACTAAGTGATTCTGATAGCATATATATTGACCCGGTTTCTGCCTAAGTTGTAAGGAGGGCTATTTCTTTTCACCCTTTATCTTTACAATTCTTTTTCATTCTTCAACCCCTTCAGTGCTTACCGAGACTTCCTTACTAGTACCTTGTTGGGTTTGTTCCAGTACTAGCTCCATCTCAGTCGGCACTTTTCCCTTATCCACTTTTCTCCTTTTTAATCATACCTAAGGACTTCTACACTAACTAGTGGATTGTCCCTGGGTAGATCCCTCTGGCTCTGGCGGGATCGTGGGAACTTGAGCCTAACCTAACCATCCTTATAACTCCATACATTAATTAAAATGGTCGGTCTTTGGTATTCATCCACGATTGCCAAACCAAATCTTTGAAAAATCTCTCAAAGTGTTCATGATTCTGAAACACATTTTTGCAAACACTTGAGAGTTTTATATTTTTCAAATGCTCCCCCTCAACATGTGCTCGGTTGATTGTTTTATAAATTTGCACATGTTAGGTAGAGCTCGCACTTTTTGAATTGATCCACTTTCAGTGAACATGAACGATTCGAGACACGCTTACATCACTAGTTAGACTAGCTTGAAATTATTACCCGGCCTGGTCAAGTCCACAGAAAGTTTCTCGAAGTGGTACACTCTAATCAGATACATCTTTTTCGAGACACGCTTACATCACTGGTTAGACCAGCTTGAAATTATTACCCGGCCAAGACGTATCCTTTCGATTGATGATAGTTCAAGTTTCGTCAATTCATTGGTGAAGTCTGAGCCTTGCTCACATAAGATGCATGCCAAATCCTTTGCTCCCCCTCAATAAGTGCATTGGTATACAAAAGAGTTTAGCACTTACTGGAGAGCTTACTTTCACATCCAAAACATTTTGCTCCCCCTCAATATGTGCATTGATATATAAAATGGTTTAACACATACGGGAGAGCTTGCATATATGTTCAAATCATCACATTTTATCAGATTTCATATTTAAATCACATTCTCTCCCCCGATCAAAAATTTCAAACCATTTGAGATTTGTGATCCCAATTGATTTAAATAAGTTGGAAAAATGTGGGAGAAAATGTGTCCGATTTAATATATTCTGATAATGGAACATACTATGCTCCCCCTTAAACTAAGAGGGAGATTCACTGCTTATTATGCACAATTCGACAATTATGACACAAATGATATTGACCTTTTTTTGCGCAGATGATGTAATCACCCGCTTTTCTGAGTCAGTAATTATCCATCCACCAACAAATCTTTCGCAAATGTCGTTGATCCCCACTTGGCGAGACCAACATAGATGAATGGTGGTGGCGATGGTGAAAGTGTTGTTGTTGTTGTTGTTGCCGAAGTTGTTGTTGAGGTGAATTTCGAGCCAATCAATAGAGTTTGATCGTCTGATCAAATGGTTAGAATGGGAACTGGTACATTCATTTTGGCTATGGAATCTGCATAAGAATATCAACACAGATATACATGCATACAGATACACTATTCCTTAATAGCTACCCTTCAGCAGCTTGCCACATTATAATACCAAGTTCATCTTATAATCAAACCCCAATCAGGAACTACATCAAACCACTATCTAGCATGAAGAGCAATTAGCAATCATGAACATGGCAATTCACACAGATTTCAATATTTAATTCAGGATCTTAGGAACATGATTCTAACATAATAGCAATCTACCTAAGCGAATCCTGAGAACATATGCACAATATTAGCAACAATTAAGCAGCAGAGACAAAAAACATTTGAAACTCATTCACTTAGTTCATACAAATGTTAGTGGAGCATTCAAGAACATCAAACACATCGGGTTTTCTAACTTCTTTCAGATTTTGAGTTTTAATGTATCTAGGGGATTAAACGAGGATTCCAAAGAGATACAAATGAACCTTCTAGTTATATGAAGCTAGGATACTACAAGCAAATTGCACATAATGTCCTAAACTTTCTAGCAACTAACACACTTGGTCATTTGATATATTTAAGCAATATCCTCTTCAACTAATACCCTATTAACTGCAAAACCTTTTCTAAGAGTCATGAATTAATCAAGAAACCCGTTTGATGATATAAAATTTGAATTCACTCTCCCCCTCAATCAATGACCCGTATTCTAGTTGAACCTCAACTAAAATCAAGCTTAACCCCACAACTCATCAAACAAGAACTGTCATGAGGTTTTGTAGTCGTTGATTGAGTGACAAATTTTATGCATAATCCAAGTATAAACAAATTTCATACAACACATATTCACCAAGTGTCTCACAAATAATTTTCAGAAGAATCATAGAATGAAAACTATTTGTTATACTAAGAAGATTTCTCTTCTTTTACAAGAAATGATGCACTGAAACATACATCAAATCAGGAAACATGGATATGAAGTAATCCATGCCCAGGTGAACATCACCCAGTTGGAGGAACAGCCGTCTTTTTGGCGACGTGCTTTCCCCAATTTGAAGCGCGGGTTGCTATCTAAAGTAATAGCAAGCCATTTAGACATGTTTTAACCATCCATTTTAACTTCTGCTCGAGCTTCATTTAAAGACCCGTGCCATTATTGAATGACATTTCTAAGTCTGTAAATGTTATCGATAAACAGAAGACATGCCTAGGTGAAACTATTTTTGGTATTTTCTAATTTTTTTTTTTTTTAATTTTTATGGTTTTTCTGATTTTACGATTCTCTATTTACAATTAGCAAGATTTCAATATATCTATTTACAAAAATGGTATAAGATATGAAAAATAATGTAAGAAGCAAAATATATACAAGGATACGAACCAGAAACCATTACTCCTCAGCATTCTGAATCTTTTCCGCTTCCATCATTTAACTTGCTGAAGAGTAACGTGAGCACATTTAATCAGGGATTGATTCAGGCTTTTCACTCTCCCCTAATTAGTGCTCTCCCCCAATCTGACAACCTTTCTGATGAACACCCATGATAGAAAGAAGACTTTGGATGAACGCCCATAATATGAAGAAGTCTTTTGATAACCAAATGCATGCCGTCTTTAATCTTCTAACACTCCCGTCCTTGAGTGACGCCGTCAAAAACCTTATGCATCTTTTCGGTAGTTTAAGTTGAGCCACAACTGAAATCTAGCTTAACCTCACAACTCATCAAACAAGAACTGTCATGAGATTAGGTTAAAATCAAGTTGGACCTAACCTTAAACTACAGAACAACTTGAACCTAACTTAACTCCACAACTCATCAAACAAGAACTGTCATGGGATTAAGTTAAATATCAAGTTGTAAGAAAAGAGCTCAACATTTTTGAATGTAGAGAAGACTGTAGACTCGACCTTCTTCAAGATTGCCCAATGTGGAGGAACAGAATACCAATCATCTTCATCTCACCAAATGCCTTCCAGTAACCTTACATGTAACCCATCAGCCCGCAGCATACACATGAGATGATAACTCCCAACAGAGAATGTAGAGTAGACTGACGACTCGACCTTCTTCAGTCTTAAGTATAACACCAAAGTAACAAGTTGAACCACTGATCATCTATAGTATGTATCCATCCTTGGATATTAAGCCCTGATCACGTGAACCTGTTGTGCGTCCTTGATGTACACATTCTCTCTCCCCTGATGGTTACGATTAATCAGCCCATGACGTAACAGTGAAACGTAAATACCAAGGTAACAAGTTGAACCACTGATCATCTCTGCGGTTATCAACACCGGAATAAATGATTAAGCCCGATCACGTGAACCTGCTGTGCATCCTTGGTGTACACATTTCTCTCCCCCATGATGGTTACGATTAATCGGAATCATCATCATGATGTGTACATGTAGCCTGATGACGTGTACTTGAAGCATTGACTAGAAACCCATTGTTGCTGATTGTACCAACCCGTGAGACTATGTCGATTAGCATTCCATGACCATGTTCTTTAACACCTTGATAGACGGAGGAAGAAGTAGTGTTGGAGAACCATGGTTTGCACGACTCCTGAACTAACGTATTCAGGAGTCGTATGACCATTTCTCAATCATCAACTAACATGTAGATTAATATTCACCCTTTCCCCCCCTCAAAAATTGCATATGCCTGCCAACTGCAATTTTTGATGATTGAACTAGTGAATATGAATACCATCAACGGTAAGTAGCTCCACTTGACGGTTCTTGAAGACTGACATGTTGTTTATTCACCCTTTCCCCCCCTCAAAAATTGCATGTGCTTGTCAACTGCAATTTTTGGTTGAACAAGTGAATAAGAATATACTCCAATGTGCGCCGATCCACTTGAAGACTGAATAAGCACGGAAAGAGCATGAATCTTGTTGATGAGAATGGCCATTAATAAGAAGACTCCTCTTCTTTTGAAGATAAAGTGCACTCAAGCGTACACTTTTCTTTTCTTAGATGAACGAGGCCTGCACTGAAGTGTACAGACGTCATTGTCGTTGATGTTCATCAAGCTTGAATTGTTTGAACCCCTTCATCATGAGATATCACTCTTTTCGGCACCCAAACTCTGAGTCTTTCCTTAATACGAAGGGACGATGTACCTGCACTTAAGTGAAGACTTCCTGCATTGACATTAAGAGTTTGTTTGCATTTATATGGGTTAGTGATATCAACATTTAAACCATTTGGGGTTTCACTGTCAACCTTGGTTCTGCACTCAGTGAACATAGATTCGCACTTAGTGAACATCTTTTGAATAGGCATCCATCTAAGACCAACAATCTTAAAAATTCTACCCGTTGGTATCCACCTAAGGCAAGATCTAGGAGTGTCAGGTTTCTCATGTACAGTGGAAGTCTTGTTTAGAGAAGACCTTTGTCCTACAGCAATCTGCCTACCAGGTTTCTGAGTATACCTCTTTGGTTCTACGGGCTTGTTGTAGTTTCTAGTCTTAGAGGTCTGAACCTTGGCACGATCATTCACTTTCTTCAGGAGTTTCGTTATACACTCATCATGGGTTGCATTAAAAACACATTTCTGACAAGTTGAGCAAACTAAGTGTTTGGAGTCAGAGAAAGATCTAGGTTTCTTAGAGTGGTCAGCTATGGGAATCGCATTAGTTGGCACGCAACTACTCTTAAGAACAGGCAAATTCCTAGTCTTTTCATGTGTGTTTTTCTTAGCGTCCACTAGGTTTTGATTTTGAACAATGTCTTTATGTCTAACATGTTCCTTTGGTGTCACAAGTGACACACGCGTTGAACTAATCCTAGAAGAACTAGATGCACTCATGTGATGTGGTTTTGCAACAGCATATTCCTTTTCACTAGGTCTAGACTGTGAAGTGACTGGTTTTGACAAAACTTTTTCCGCATCAACTTGGGAGGCAAACCGTGTTTTTGAAACATTTAACCGTTCAGATCTAAACGCTATCAGTTGTCTAACAACTGATTGGTTCCTAAGTGGTGGTTTCCCCAAGATTGATGGTTTTGCAAACTTAGTGTTCACACCATTTCCATTCAATTTTCTCAATTCGTTTTTCAATGATGCAATCGCAAAACCCTTTTCCTGAAGTTGAGCCTTGAATTCATCATTTTTGGCAATCAAAGAGGTAATTTGCTCTACATTCTTAGTTTTTGATTCTTTGATTGTATCACTCAGTTCTTTGCAATGAATTTTCAAAGACTCATTTTCCTTAAACAATTCAGTCACTTTATGATCTAATTCTGCATTATTTGTTGCAATAACATCATTGTCATGTTTAGTCTTAACTTCATTACATATGCCACGCATCTCAGCCAATCTGTTTTTCAGGTTTTTGATCGTTAAGTTTTTGGCTTCTAGCTGAGCTTTCAAATCATTTATCATAAAAAATTCACGGAATTCAGGAAATTCCGGGTTTCTACATGGTAGTTTATTTTGAAGACTTTCTTTCTTTTGTTGCATTGAGATTTCAAGATCAATACAATGTTTTTCAAGCTGTAAAAATCTTTTTGAAAGTTCATTATAAACTTCTTTTTCAACCATATCATTTGATTTGAAAAACTCAGCCGTAGGCAAAGAACTCGACGTATTATCATGTTCATGTTCAGCATCCTGATCAATTTCTCCCCCCTTATGACTCATATTTGTTGAATCAGAGGTAATATTGCTATCAGTATTTTCCAACAGATATGTGTCATAAGTAAGTTTAAGATGATCAGTATGTTGTTGTTCATTAGAAAGAGCATTATCTAGATAAGACAGATGTACCACAGCAGATTGTGCTTGGTGATTTTCAGGTACGTAGGCTGCATTCTCACATATTGTGAAATCACCTCTTGTGCTGTCACCATCATCAAACTTGTCTGATCTTGTTCCATTCCCCATTTGTTTAGCCCTTTCATCAATAAACCCATTAACATTACTCATCAATTGTAGTAATGTAACTCTGAACACGTCAACCTCGAATCCAGTGTAATTAGCAAAACACCCTTTTGTCATCTGACTGTCATAGTCGTAGTCCTCAGTGTATTGCGAGTCAATGAACACCTGGAGTTGGTTACTGATCACACTGAAAGCTGCTCCGGATCTTGCTTCAGAGAATTCTTCTTTGTCAAGTTGTTGTTCAAGTTGATCTAAATATAGAGTCATTTCGACTGTGAAATCATGAACATCTTGACCAAAGAGTGCTGTGAAAGCCCGTGTGTAACCCATCACGTATTCAGATTTATCAAACAGAACCTTGAGATGTGAATGAAGTAAACGAAAACATTCGATGTGACTTTCCTTTGCATTAAACAGCATAAGTGACTGATGAAGCTCTTTCTCTTGTGATTTTGGGCACGAAGATTCCACATTAGTATTATCAGAATCACACACGTACATTTGTTTTCCAGAATTGGAAATCATTTGGTTATCATATGTGTCGTACAACTTGAGTACCTCAGATATTAAGGAATCTGAAGTCGTAGACATGATGTAACCGTGCACGGGATTTTACAATTCTATGATTTAAACCGAGAAATAGATTCTTTCGCGGGATTTTACAAAAATCAAGAATGAACCGTGGAATGATGCTTGATATGTGTTATGATGAAGGTCTGGTAGACTTGTTGATCTGATTGGTATGGTTGTTGCAAGTTATTATGGCAAAATTTTGGTCTGAAAAACTTAGAAACTCAATAACTTTATTCTGGAGCGATTTCAGGCTTCGAAAGTTGGGTTGAATGAATAAATTGATTCAACATGTCCTTCTCCTCGGTCTCACGGTCGTTTTGACAGGTGTTTCGCTGAAAACGGAGTTACGGTTCAAAAGTTATGGCCGTTTGAAGTTTTGACGTAAAAAGTCAACTTTGGTCAAACCGCCACGGACAAATAGCACCTCTGTGTAGACACAAACCGCATACACGTTGCAGAGACAAACCGCGTAGACATAAACCGCATACACACCTCAGAGACAAACCGCGTATACACAAACCGAGTTCACGCTGCAGAGACAAACCGCGTAGACACAAACCGAGTTCACGCTGGAGAGACAAACCGCGTTGATACAAACCGAGTACACGCTGCAAAGACAAACCGCGTAGACACAAACCGATTTCACGCTGGAGAGACAAACCGCGTTGATACAAACCGCATACACACGTCAGAGACAAACCGCGTAGACACAAACCGAGTTCACGCTGCTGAGACAAACCGTGTAGACACAAACCGAGTTCACGCTGGAGATACAAACCGCGTTGACACAAACCGAGTTTACACTGCAGAGACAAACCGCGTTGACACAAACCGAGTTCACACTGCAGAGACAAACCGCGTAGACACAAACCGCGTATGCACCTTAGAGACAAACCGCGTTGGCACAAACTTCCAAACACGTCGCTTTCAATGGTGTTTGTCCTTTTGCCTAAACTAGTAATAGGACAAGCCGCGTTCTCGATAGGACACAAACCGCGTTCAAGAACGTCCAAAATACACAAACCGCACCCAAGAACACTTGGATAAAAACCACTCGAATCACCCAAAAATGCCACACAAACCTTAAATCTGTGAATCCAAGCACCAAATACTACTCTTATACTATTCCTAAGCTAGAAAGTACAAGGTATAACAACTTTTAATCACTAAACAAAGCACAAAATGAAATTAATGTAACTTAACAAATCGAACCAAAAAACCTCAAAAACTACACAAATCCGTGAATACCAACTCTCATGGACCTAACCATGGCTCTTGATACCAATTGTAGGGTATTCACAATGCAAGAAACACTTGTTTGAGGCTTAGATTTGGATCGAATGAAAGAAAGCTTAGAGAGAGAAAGTGGGAACTTCTAGTGAGAGAAACACTATGTGTATTAGATTAAAATAATGAGAGTTCCAACCCTTCCCAAGTGTGGGAAGGGGCTTATATACTACTACATATTGGTGCCCCTAGTGGGCTGTGGAGTGAGCTGACAGTGGGGAAAGCCCCGACCCACTCCACAAATATAAATACGACTAAGTTAATACTAATATTACTAATAATACTAAGCGAATATATATAAGCCTACGAGCTATATAAATGCTAATTAGATGCTCGGGGTGACCGAGCCTTCATCTGAATATTTATATTCCTAACAGTTCTTCAGGATACGCTTCTCAGTTATCATTCATAATTACTTTATTGTTGTTGAGGAGACTGGGGTTCAGTGAGTTCTTGTCCAACACTCACTGAACCATCATCTTCTTCTTTGGCTTAAGTGCTACTTCAGGGAGTACCGCCTTCCTGCGTAGTGAATCCTTCTATTTGAATTCGCCTTAAGCATCCTGAAGATGACTCACTGAGAGGTTGTTCTCTCAGTGACTTGAATTGTTCTCGGTTTAAGTTAACACTTAGTTAATTTGTGTCAAAATCATGTTTTAAGTATTCTTGGGTTTTTCATGACCCAACAAACATGCTGGACCAGACATACATTACGGCGTAGTTGGGTCGTAAGGGCTACCCTGTAATCCTTTTTGTTGCTGAAAGAGACCAAGTCTGGTCATGAGACATTACGGTGTAGCAACCTCGCTAGAGCTACACCATAACTTGCATTGAGATTCGAAAAGATCTTGCTGATGTCACAACTAAAGTGTAACAAGGCCGTTGTGGTTACATTGCAACTATGGAAGAATTAATTAACGAGACGATTATGGCGTAACTCTTACATTTGGTTACTCTGCAACTTTGCTACATCCGGTGAATGATTCGTGCATTAAGGAGGCTACGGCGTAACTCCTCAATTATGGTTACGCCGTAGCAGAGTCGAGACTATAAATACAAGCAGCAGAGTCGAGACTATAAATACAAGCCCTAATTCAGCTGATTTCGTCATTCCACTTCACACAACTCTCAGATGACGATTAACCATTTTTCAATGGAGAATTCACTTCAATTCATGATTTTTATTAGTCATTCATCAAGTACATTGTATTAAACTTAATGTTTAATCCATCCATGATTTTATACATTATGTATGCTGTACTTTACAACATGAGTGGCTAAACACTTTAATTGTTAGCCTAGTTATATATTTATTAATGTATTGATCCTTGTTTTCTTCGTTTAATTATCGTTTTATATGGATATCTTATTTGCCTATTGATTGATCCCAACGTTTTAGTAGTACTGTACTACGGCTAGTGTAGAGCTTATTAGCTAGTGAGTAAGTGTGAACAATTGAAAGCTAGTCTAGTAGGTTACTCGAGATGTGTTGGGTCAACAATTGACCCAAATGTCCCAGACAAAGATTTGAATGTAAAATAGCCCAGACACTCACTGACAGAATATCAGTGATCATCTAACTCACTGATGCTCAGTGAGAATGTCTCTCTATGATAAAGGGATGAAGCTCAGACAGTGTTCTTCAAAGACTTGGCAAAGACCAACTGAAAAAAAGCTTTAACTCCACTGATGCAGTCTCAGTGAGTAAGGTACTTGAGCAAACATCAGGGACACTGAGATCTGAAAAATGTCTCTATATCCCTGATGGCCTTCCTCTCATTGACAATGAACACCTCACCAACTTTAATCTAACTGATGGCCTTCCCCCTTTCAGTTTGTACAGCCGACACATTAAAATCCATCCATCCATCCATCTTTACCTCAAGCCCGCTCCTCAGCTCATCGTCACTAGTGTGTCGTGAATGTCATCAGCGTGCTATATTCTTATGTCCAGTCTTCTCACAATCACATTGTTAGGTAATTCGATATGTTTGTAGCTTTTGCTACCGCACTCTTATTTTTTTAAAAGATTTTTCAGGTGGTATTTAATCAACACATTTTTGTACTTCTGAATCGACTGTTAAGTTTAACTCATGAAATTGGATTTGCATCAATTGCAAATGTATATGCTTTTTCGTCGACTTCATATAATATATGTCTTTAACATGAGAAGTGATTGATACAAGGAACTAGGGGTTGTGGGGTTCGGGTCCTCTCGGGTTAGGTTATTATCAGGTTGGGTTAAGCGCCAATTTGGATTGTATATGAACACACTATGTTATAAGGAACAGAAAAGGTTTTTGTGAATTGATCATGTTGTTGTGAATTAATCGGATTGGCACTTTCGATAAGTTTCGAGTATTTTCGGCAAGTTTTAGGTATTTTCAACAAAAATTTCCTTCAAACATCTTGTAATAGATATAAACGGCGACTATAGGTTATTAAAACAATTTTACGATGAGTTTTATGGGTATTTCCGGCAAGATTTGCATGTTTTTAGTAAGTTTGACCACCGTTGACTGTCATTGACCACGGTTGACCGATTTGTTTGATTGATTTACACAAATCGAAAAGGTTGGTGGCCTTGTAGCGCCTAGGCGGCGATTAATCGGCCTTGTAGACCTTTCGCTATACATCGTCGCTTTGCGCGAGTATTCGTCTAGTAAAACATAAGCCGAAAACACATAAAACTCAAAAATAAACTTGAGCAAACACCTTTTCATTATTTTCAAATAGGTTACTAAGATTATAGAAACAAATATTTAATTATTGTATATACGATCTTAAGTTTTATAGATACAAATATTTGATAATTTTTTTTCGTAAATTTCTCATGATTATTTTATAAAAGAATGGAGGAGCACATTACTACATTTATCAATCCTCTTAAAAAAAAATTAAATCTCCCTCTCAACATTTTCAGTTATCCCGCCCTAAATTTCCCTAAAAATCAAAATTTCCATCCATTCATCTATTATCTTATCTCACATCCTCTTTCTCTCGGTCGTCGACATCACTGCCATCGATCCTTGCCAGTCGTCGGTTGCATCCTCACCCACCACAGACCACGGCGATTCACCATCGTGACACGTGAAATCAAGTCACATATCAGGTACTTTATGTGTTACTATTCCTTAATTAATCATCAATTTGAGGTGGTCATGAGTCAATTTCTTGTTTATATGATTTTAGGATTTAGGGTTCATGAAAGCCCCAATCTATATGAGCTTGGAACATGCTTTTTTCTACAAATGAAGCTAATTTACAAGGTAGTCTCTTGTATTATATTCTTATTTACTGATTAATTTTCAAGATTACATGTTTTTACTTGTAATAAAAGTTTTTAGCTTGTTCTGTTAAATATTAAAGACTTAAAGTGCATACTTGTGTATTTTTTTGGATTATTGAAGTATTGAATATTCATATGGCTTGAATGGTGTATGACAAGTTATCATCGATTCGATTGTTGATAGGCTTTTTTATATTGATTCGATTAGTTGTTTCACGTTATTAAGTTTTAACTATGTGGCTTTCATAATACATGTCTTGTTGGCACTTGACAGCCAACATATCAATGATTCAGCGTTATTCATGTTTGCTCGTTGTATATAGTTACTAATGTGGCCAAATGGTGTATGACAACCTATTTGCAAAGATAATGTTGACAAACAAAGATTGGGACTGCTTGTTATGTGCTGATGTTTGCTACTGAATGTAATATCCTAGGATTGTTTTTTGCTTAATTCTTAATTTGATTTCCTACTATGGTATGATGTTTATTGTTGTTGTGCTACTCATGTTGGTTTTAGCCACTCAAGTTCATTAAGGACTCAACTTATATAATCTATCTTTATATTATTTTATAGCTTTGGAATAATACACGTTGTCTAAAACAACTCGAGATCAATCAAGTGGTGCTTACTAAGCTAAACGAGCTTTATTGGGTGTGATTGCTCCTCTTCATACACTCGCCCCTCGATGTTGAGGTCCTTGTTTTCATGACGATGTTGTTCACATAGTTGTAATGTATAACATTTTTATCTATGTTATTTTGTATAAACTCGCAATTTTCTTCCGGATTGTTATGCTTGTTGGCGTCTATATAAAATGTTAAGGTTGTTAAACATTGTTTGGGTTTGCTGTAAATAAAATTGTTTCAGTTCATCGGTTTATTTTTTAATTTTGTTTGTACATAGTGTGTTTGGTTACACAAATTATGGAAAAAGTCTGAATGTATTTTTTTTAAACAAATGGATTTTGGTACGGTTTAGTAGGAAACCGTACCAAAAAACAAAATAGTATTTGATACGGTTGTTAAATAAACCGTGCCATAAAATGATTTTTTGCTACGGTTTAGAACCGTACCAAAAAACGCTTTCATTTTTTGACACGCTATTATTTAGTACGGTTCAAAAAACGTACCAAAAGCCCTTTAAAACCGTATCTAAAGCCAATTTTTTGTAGTAGTGAATCTAGTGTCGTTGCTATTTTTGAGAAATTACCAACAACTCTTATTGACGCAATTTTTATATTACCAACCGAAGATAGTTTGTGTGTATTTTATATTTACCAACGACTTGACATGTTTGTGAAATTTAGCAACTGCATCAATATTCGTTGGTAATTTATCAACGAAGAAAGAATGTGGTTGGTAATTTTAATTTAGCGACAAGCCTTTTTACCACAACCTTGGTTTGTTGGTAAAGTCGTTGGTAACACCTTTTACCAACCAGATTTGGGTGTTTACCAACGAATATCGGCCGTTGGTACTGGCATGATTTCTAGTAGTGGTTCTACTTCTCTGTGGCTGCAGGCTTGATCGGTGTTCAGTATCTAAGCCTAGGGCTTCGTGAGCCATCTATCGATCTAAAATACATTGGTTTGATAATTTATACAGTGGGAATCATTGGCAACTTTTATCACCATAGTATACTCTCGAAACTAAGGAACAACAATGACAAAGGGTACAAGATTCCTCAAGCAGGACTCTTTGGTCTAGTAATTTATACATAAAAGATTTATATTCTGCAGGTTTTTATTTAAAACAAGATCCGTTGTAGTCTAGTTGGTTAGGATACTCGGCTCTCACCCGAGAGACCCGGGTTCAAGTCCCGGCAACGGAATTATTTTTTAGCTTTAACATAATATTTTGTCCAAGAGACCAAACAGACCATTTCGGGTTGTAACTTGCACGTTACTGCTGGGAATTTTAATTAAAAATTCTTTAGCGAGAATGGGTTTATCTTATCGATTTTAACTTCTCTAATTTATTTGTATTGGAAACCGTTTTCTAAACTCATATATTTTAAGGTAGTGCAGCCATAAATGGTTCAATACATGGGAGTAAACTTTAAAAAGTATAAAAAGTTCACATAGTGACAAATGTCCATTTTACTTTTGGCCGCTTTATTTTATTTGTTCATTTATTTTATTTTTATTTTTTTTGCTATTTCAACTCTTAATTGATGAATGTTGTGATCTAACTGATGAAAATTGTGATGTAGTTCATTAAAGAAAACTGATGAACATGAATGAACACGTATTGATGAACATAAAAAAACTGATGAACAAGTATTGATGAACAAAAAAAAACTGATGAACTGATAAACACGTGTTGCAGATTTGAAGTTTTATTCATCATAATTTTTACTTTTTCAGGAAATACTGAAGCTTTTATGAATTACTAAAACATTTATATTCTAATTAACACCTTCAAACTCTAAAATAACAAAAAAAATTCATTGAGACAATATAAAACCATGAACACATGATTTCTTTGAAAATTTATAAGAAAATTTATAAAAATAAAAAAGATGAAGAATTGACGTTAATTAAATGTAATTAAATCACGAAATTGAGAAAAGTTAAGGAAATCTATGATCCGCCCCGAACCAACACTTATAATTAAACAAATGCAGACACGGAACTGGATGCTCGTGTGTAGTGTGAAACCAGGCAAGTGATCACCTGGGTCGTTTCCCAACGAGGTGCGAAATTGAAAACTGTGAAAAGCTTTGGATTAGAGTGATTGATGAATCAGATATTTTGATTTTGCTTTAACAAGATAAAATCTATTAAATAGAAGCTATCACTATTTTTCTGAATCGTTTAATCTAAAGGTTCACTAAAACGATTATATTTTACGCTAAAAACGTGAATCGGGAATTAATTAAAACGCGATTACAACTAAGATATATGTAAAATTAACTCTACAAGTGATCTAATATTTTTTATAACTTAAAAATGACAAAAGAAAATTATAGAAAAAAGATTTATATTTTTTAGACTTTTATATTTTTTATTATAATTTAATTACTAGTTAAACTAAATAAATAGATTAAAAATAGCAAAACTATTCTAAAAATTGCGAAACTTTTTTATTAAAAACTTAAGGTGATTATCTAGCTAATAAAATTAAAGTGGAATAGACAACTTATTCTAAATAAGCTGCAAAAAAGCTGGAAGGTAAATAAGCTACTAGTAAATAAGTTAATAAAATAAAATGCTACTTAAATATTAAATAGTGCAAGCATATGATGAAATGACCAACTTGGCACACTGGGTGAGTTGTTGGTTGTGCGTACAAGAGGTCGCGAGTTCGAAACCAAATATAACCTTTTTACTAACTTTATTTTTTTGACTTTTTTCTTTTACAAACTAACTTAAATATTAAATACAACAAACTTTAATAAAGACACTATTTTTATTTTAAGCTAGATAAACTAGTTTGGAATGCAAATTTACAACAGTAGGCCTTTTTTTGCTTTTGAGATTTTTTTTTGATTTGCTGATGTGCGCAGCGCAAGGGCAAAAAAGGGCCTGTTCGAGGGCCTTTTTCGAGGCCTTAGCAAGTTCTAAAAATCGAAAGTAAAATTCCCTAGTGGAGACTAGCTGGCGAGGTTTATAAATCAAAAAGAACTAGCTTATGAGAGCTTGTGATGAGTGAGTAAAAAATTCTTAAAGTTTCCAAAAAAAAACTATGAAAACTGCTATATGCAATTCGCATGATCTGATGTTGCTGCTATTTGGTTTGCACAAGTGTGCAAGTTCTAACCTTTAAGGTACTGAATAGATGGACTAAATAGAGTTCAAAAATGCCAAGAACATGGGCTTAACAAGCTAGTAGCTGATATGAGCTTGTTTAAGCTTTCTAGTGGCTGAATTGATCACAGTGGGTGAAAAGTTGCTATATCTGTCTATGAGGCTGAATGGAACTTGATAATGGCTTCTGAGGGCTGAGAAAAGCTAGTGCAAAAGTGAGCTTGTGGCACATCTACAGTAACATGGTGTTTGCCTATGTGACAGTCTTGAACCAAACAGCCCTTATGGGGACTGTTATGGTATTTTCTAACTGAAAATGATTATGTTAAGCTCTAAAATGAAATCTAATGATACTCTAAGTATATTAAGCTACTGAAAATGAACTTGTGACTGAAATGAAAGCAGGCTTAACTAAGCTAGCTTGTGATGGCTTATTTTTGGTTTTTATAAGGTTTTTAAGTGAAAATGAAAACAAGTAAAGTGATGACTAATGAAACTAATTGAAAAGTGAATATGAACTAATGAAAAGCTAATAATGATAAAAACAAGAACAAATAAGCTTATGGAACAGTGACAATAGAAAATAAAGAAAACTTGCAAATTGCTTACAATCGAAATGCCAAGCAAACCAAAGAACCACGAACCAAGAACAACTTATAGGCTTCCCTATGAAGCCACTAAACCAAAAGCTTCCAGAAAATCAGCTTATTCCACCATAATAGCTTATTTGACCTCCTTTGACTTTTGTTGACTTTTCTTCAAATCTTTGAATGGAACAGAATTACACTACAATATACTTACAATAAGCTATATAAAGCTTATATAAGCTATTAAAAACAGCTGAGAAGCTATTTCATATACTACTTATTATGATTCGAACTACTAATTTATAACAGTTGAGCTTGATTACTAGTGAAACTGAATTTAATACTCACAAAACAAGAACATTGGACTGAAATTGACTTATATTAATCACTGATAACTTGAGATTACAAGGATAAGTACTGGAATTGAAAAACACTATGCTACTAGTTAACTACTTGCTTTAAAAAGCTTACAATACTAGTCTATATATACAAAACTAAAATGGGAAATACATTGTCGACATCCTTGAACAAATCCCCACCATTTAATTGCTCCAATTACATCTCAGCAGTCCACTTGGAAAATTGGCGGGAAAATCAGGAAAGTGGGATAATCACTGATTTAACTAGTGGGAGAGTGGGAGAGATGCATTAATTGCATTTGGATGTGTTAGGTAACTTGTAGGAGGAGGGGGGATGAGGTGGATGGTGGTTTTGGGTGAGCTGGGGGGATGACTAACTGGTTTGGCGCCATGGGTGGTTTTGAAGATGACGGGTCAATGGTTTGTTGACTGAGTTTAAACACTCAGTTGGGTTTTGGGCTTATTTATTTGGGCTTTGGATAAGGGTTGGACTGGGTAATGGGTGGATAGGCTGAGTTGGTTATTTGGTTTTAATGGGTTAGTTTAGATCCGGATTTTGGTAGTTTAAATTAGCATAGGGACCAAACTTGTAATTTCTCCATTCTTGAGGGCTGAAACTGTAATTTCACCATAGATATTACAAGGGTAAATATTGCCAAGTTTAAATAGTACAAGGGTTTAAAATATAATTTTCCATTTTAAAACACCCGAGGACTAATTTTGACAACTTTTGAAATTCGAGGGACTAGACTTGCCATTTATGCAAACTTGGTTCGTTTTTGACTGTTTTTAATCATTTTGCACTTGTAACACATAAAAACACAATCAAATGATATTTTCTGAATTTTGAAGCATATTTGCATATATTTAAACGTTTTGGCAGTTCAGATGGGACAAAAATGATGAGTATTTAGACACTCATCAATCCCCCACACTAAACTATTGCTAGTCCCTAGCAATATTTTATGAAGTTTTAATGGATTTCATCTCTTTACCAAAAGCCATTACTTCTGGAGTAGCCAATTGTTTTAGTTCAAGTAAGAATTTTGGTACAATGATAACCAAATGATTTTGAGCAAACCATAAGCTGTAAACGGATTTGATTTGTCTTTACCAGAAGCCGTTTGCTTCTGGACTAGCCAACTCTTAGATAAATTATCAATATTATCTTTGGTGAGCTGATTACCAATTATGGTTTTTCCACTGCCTTTACCACAAGCCATAATCTTGCGGGCTAGCCAACTCTTCACTTATGAAGATATGGTGAGTCGAATACCATACAATTTTGGGCAAATTGCAAGCCATAAACGGATTTGATTTATCTTTACCAAGAGCCGTTTGCTCCTGGATTAGCCAATCCTTAAGTGGGTTAGACATGGCGGACTGATAACCATTTATTGAGTTCTAAGTGATAAAAAATTTTAAAATTTTGGCTAAAATGGGGGTGCTAGATGGTACATTTGATCAAATTCGCGAGAATTCCCCCCCACACTTAGAACTGAATATTGCCCTCAATATTCAAAGAACCGGCTGTTAAACCAACACTTAGAACGTGAAAGGGAAATATTAATAGCCATTATTATTTTTTATATACATACACTTTTTTTTTTTTTTTTTTTTTTTTTTTTTTTTTTTTTTTTTTTTTTTTTATCATATTTACAACATGTGGGGCATCTCCCCCACACTAAGGTGAGACATGGGTGAAAACCCATATATTTTGCTACTGTTTTTGATAACCGAGTCGCTAGCTTGACTCGACCCCGAATTGAGCTGATTCCTCCCGAACAGTCAGGTTTATCACGCAAGCTAACCGCTTGTGAACGGTCAACTGTAATAAAGGGCTCCTGAACAGCCTGGGAGAAAAAGCAATTTTAAAAGTTTATGGGGAAGTAAGAGACCAGGAAAACCGGCATTTAAACCAATGTTAGATGGACAATGCCGGGGTCAAAAGTAATATCCTCACTCCCGAATGAGTGAAAGACAGGGGAAATCACCGGGTAGGTGAAGGGAAGAAGAGAGATCTGAATAGCAATTAGGATAAGAACTTCCTCCTCAAGAATTTCAAGTGGAGGAGGCAAGTCCTTAAACTTGATCTCAGGAAATTTATCAGTTTTTTCAACTGACTTAATTTCCTCATTATGAAGTTGTTTTTGTGGGAGAGGGGAAGATGAATCTTCGTTTAACAAATTTTCTAGAAAAAGGATGTCCCCCTCAGGATCAAGATAGTCATCATCAACCTCATGCGGAAGTGGACTATCTAGAGCAAGAAAAGCATCGACTTCATCCCAAAAGGGATCACTTCCTTCAACCGAAGTGAGAGAAGGGGAAGAGTCGGCTATGATATGTTGAGAAGATGTGGTGGGTTCCCCACTCACAGAATTATGAAAAGAACCAAGATTTTCTTGAGAGTACTCCTTTGAAGAAATGTCAATGACATCGATTCGGTTAACCGAAGCAGAATTAAAATTGGAGGAGTACTTCGATGTTTGATCATGGTTAAAAGTAACAGCTTCCTTATCCACACGCAAGGTGATTTCATGCTTAAATACATCAATAAGAGCATGGCCCGTTTTTAGGAATCCTCTTCCAAGAATTAGAGGAACCTTTTGATCAGCATCGAAATCAACAACCACAAAGTCAGCTGGAAAATGGAACTTTCCTATTTTCACAAATACATCTTCGGCAATGCCGCAGGGATGAGTTATGGTTCGATCTGCAAGTTCAAGAGTCATGCAGGTAGGAGTAAGAGCCGGAAGAGAAAGTTTCTTCCATACTGAATGAGGCATCAGGTTGATGCTTGCACCTAGATCTGCTAAGGCATAGCATTCAACCATTCCCGGAAATACACAAGGTAACAGAAATTTTCCAGGATCTCCAAGCTTCTCCGGAAGCTTTTTCAAGATAACCGCTGAGCAGTTCTCATTTACTGGAGTTTTAGCCATTTCAATCAGTTTTTCCTTGTTGCTTAACATGTGTTTGATTGCTGCTGCAAATTTGGGCATCAGAATAGTAGCATCCGCAAAGCTTATGTCAAAGTGTAATTCTTTAAAGATTTGATAGAATTTATCATTTTGTTGACTAGCCTTCTCACGGAGCTTTTGCTCATTTAAGCGCGATGGGTAAGGAATGTGAGGTTTGGATTTAGGGACAACGACTTCAGGAGTCTCAAAGACAACTCCTGGTTTGGATTTTTTCGGGACAACCGGAGGATAGACATGTGCTGTACTTTGTGGGCTTGGAATTTGCACTTTGTCTGTTGTATCCTCCGTCTCTTTTTCCATTTCAAATAACGGAGGAGGAATAGGGCCAGCTGGCCCTTTATAAGAAGCACCACTCCGGGTGGTGATAGCTTTGACGTAAGTGGTATCTTCGTCATCATCACTGTCATCAAGTACACTGACAGGAACAGCATTGAGCATTTCGGAATAATATCTGGCTGACCTTTGCTCACTAAGTTTGGTTGACAAACTTTTAACCGTAAATCGTGAAAGAGTAGGATCGATTCTAGACGGCTGGGGAGCAATTGTGGGTGTAGATTTTTGGATGACTGAAGGTTGGATGACCGAAGGTTGGACGTATTTAGCACTTCCATTGTTAGTGGGAAGTACCGGGTCCTTTATCACCTTGAATCCAACATGAGATTTACCACTATGTGTACTGACAGCTTTGAGTTCACCCCTAGGGTTGGTAACAGTGTTACTTGGGAGACCTCCCGAGGTAGAAGGTATATCAGTTAAAGACTTTTTGATCTGGTTTAATTGGGCAACCAATAACTGGTTTGTCTCACGTTGTGTCTTATTTGTTTCCTCTTGGGTTTTCATGAATTGCATAAGCAACTCATCTGAGGACGTCTGATTTCGGTTTGAACCTTGGTTTTGATTAAAATTTGAACCACGGTTTTGGTTAAAATTACCCTGATTCTGACCTCGGTTTTGATTGAAATTTTGAGAGTTGTGAAAATTTTGTCCCTGATTTTGAACAAAGCGGTTTTGATTATTATGATTTGGCACGGGTGGAAAACCAGGTGGGACCATAGCATTCTGTGCTCGGTACTGAGTCTCAGCATGCGGACGGTATTGATTTGGGTTTACTGCAGCTATGGGAGCTGGGTAAAGAGAAGCATCGGTTGCTTGACAATCAAAATACGCATGTGGGCCACCACAAGTTTCACACACTTTGTTTATTGCTTTGATTTGTTCCGGCTTATGAATTTCACTTTTTAATTCTTTCATTTCTTTCATCATACAACGCATTGAATCTGTAAGGAAGGCTAACTCTGAAGAGTTACCGGATGAAGAAGAAGCAGTAGGAGTGACAGGAACATTCACTTTGTTTCGTGAAATAGGAACTTTTGATTTATTTTCACAAATTTCAACCACCTCTCTGGGTTTACGATTCAAGATATTGCCACCGGAGGCTGCATTAAGTGCATCTTGATCGTTTTGGGTCAATCCATTATAAAATGTATTTATCTGTTGTAACACATTGAAATCGTGATGTGGGCATTTTCTTAGGAGATCTTTAAATCTGTCCCATGCCTCTCCGAAATTTTCATCAAAACCTTGACGAAAACCAGCAATTTCATTTTTTAGGTTAGTCGTCTTTGATGGAGGGAAGAAATAATTTACAAATTTCTTAACGAGATCTTCCCAGGTTTCAATGGAACGAGGGGGTTCTTTATCCAGCCAAATCCGGGCTGCCCCCTCAAGTGAGAATGGAAATAGCATCAATTTGATCACTGTTTGTGGCACATTCTTGTAATTGATTGTAGAAGTCAGTTTGTTAAACCAACGAATGTGTGCATAAGGATCCTCTCGTTCAAACCCGTGGAATTGGTTTGTGGACACGAGCTGAATCAGATGTGTTTTCAGTTCAAAATGATCAGAATCGATGGCTGGTAAAACGATGGCATCTCCATAACCCTCGGTGGGTGCCTGGAGCATTTCAGCCATTGTGCGTTCGTCTGCCATATTTTCAGTGAGAACAGTACGAATCTCGGGTTCGACTATTTGGGCAGCACGTCTACGATTACGTCTTCTCGGAATTTCTACGAGTTCACGTAAAGGGCTTGATGACGTGGAAGAACGAGTGCGCATGCACTAAGTAAAATATTCCAATTAAAACAAGACAGAAGCAAAACACAAGCGAACTTAAACCAATAATCAACAAGCGTACGGTAGCTCTCTAAAAGATAAACGCACAGAGTGGCGGAGAAGCAAAGGTGGGCAATTACGCTCCTTAAAAACCCGCTTCTTTCAGTCCGACAATTTAATGTCAGACTATCCTAGAACCTCCGTTAGAGTTTGTTTATCAATTAAAGGTGAGCCGATATTCGCAAGTGATACAGAGGCAAGTTTTAAATCTTTGGTTTGGGAACTTATTATGGTCGTACCCCCAGTTAGGTAGTACTCTGTCTTGGTTCTCGATGGTAATTTTTTATTGTTTATTTATTATTAACAAAGAAAAAGGAATTTATTTTTGGTGTTTTTATTTTTTATATGATAATATTAATAATAATATATATAGAAAAGAAAAGAAAAATATTTTTGTATTTTATATGGTTTTTGGGAAATAGGAACTTCTGATAGAAGGGTCTCAGATCACTAATCGCTAAAACTTACACAACAGTCGCAGCACACTTCCCCGGCAGCGGCGCCAAAATTTGATCCGCCCCGAACCAACACTTATAATTAAACAAATGCAGACACGGAACTGGATGCTCGTGTGTAGTGTGAAACCAGGCAAGTGATCACCTGGGTCGTTTCCCAACGAGGTGCGAAATTGAAAACTGTGAAAAGCTTTGGATTAGAGTGATTGATGAATCAGATATTTTGATTTTGCTTTAACAAGATAAAATCTATTAAATAGAAGCTATCACTATTTTTCTGAATCGTTTAATCTAAAGGTTCACTAAAACGATTATATTTTACGCTAAAAACGTGAATCGGGAATTAATTAAAACGCGATTACAACTAAGATATATGTAAAATTAACTCTACAAGTGATCTAATATTTTTTATAACTTAAAAATGACAAAAGAAAATTATAGAAAAAAGATTTATATTTTTTAGACTTTTATATTTTTTATTATAATTTAATTACTAGTTAAACTAAATAAATAGATTAAAAATAGCAAAACTATTCTAAAAATTGCGAAACTTTTTTATTAAAAACTTAAGGTGATTATCTAGCTAATAAAATTAAAGTGGAATAGACAACTTATTCTAAATAAGCTGCAAAAAAGCTGGAAGGTAAATAAGCTACTAGTAAATAAGTTAATAAAATAAAATGCTACTTAAATATTAAATAGTGCAAGCATATGATGAAATGACCAACTTGGCACACTGGGTGAGTTGTTGGTTGTGCGTACAAGAGGTCGCGAGTTCGAAACCAAATATAACCTTTTTACTAACTTTATTTTTTTGACTTTTTTCTTTTACAAACTAACTTAAATATTAAATACAACAAACTTTAATAAAGACACTATTTTTATTTTAAGCTAGATAAACTAGTTTGGAATGCAAATTTACAACAGTAGGCCTTTTTTTGCTTTTGAGATTTTTTTGATTTGCTGATGTGCGCAGCACACGGGCAAAAAAGGGCCTGTTCGAGGGCCTTTTTCGAGGCCTTAGCAAGTTCTAAAAATCGAAAGTAAAATTCCCTAGTGGAGACTAGCTGGCGAGGTTTATAAATCAAAAAGAACTAGCTTATGAGAGCTTGTGATGAGTGAGTAAAAAATTCTTAAAGTTTCCAAAAAAAACTATGAAAACTGCTATATGCAATTCGCATGATCTGATGTTGCTGCTATTTGGTTTGCACAAGTGTGCAAGTTCTAACCTTTAAGGTACTGAATAGATGGACTAAATAGAGTTCAAAAATGCCAAGAACATGGGCTTAACAAGCTAGTAGCTGATATGAGCTTGTTTAAGCTTTCTAGTGGCTGAATTGATCACAGTGGGTGAAAAGTTGCTATATCTGTCTATGAGGCTGAATGGAACTTGATAATGGCTTCTGAGGGCTGAGAAAAGCTAGTGCAAAAGTGAGCTTGTGGCACATCTACAGTAACATGGTGTTTGCCTATGTGACAGTCTTGAACCAAACAGCCCTTATGGGGACTGTTATGGTATTTTCTAACTGAAAATGATTATGTTAAGCTCTAAAATGAAATCTAATGATACTCTAAGTATATTAAGCTACTGAAAATGAACTTGTGACTGAAATGAAAGCAGGCTTAACTAAGCTAGCTTGTGATGGCTTATTTTTGGTTTTTATAAGGTTTTTAAGTGAAAATGAAAACAAGTAAAGTGATGACTAATGAAACTAATTGAAAAGTGAATATGAACTAATGAAAAGCTAATAATGATAAAAACAAGAACAAATAAGCTTATGGAACAGTGACAATAGAAAATAAAGAAAACTTGCAAATTGCTTACAATCGAAATGCCAAGCAAACCAAAGAACCACGAACCAAGAACAACTTATAGGCTTCCCTATGAAGCCACTAAACCAAAAGCTTCCAGAAAATCAGCTTATTCCACCATAATAGCTTATTTGACCTCCTTTGACTTTTGTTGACTTTTCTTCAAATCTTTGAATGGAACAGAATTACACTACAATATACTTACAATAAGCTATATAAAGCTTATATAAGCTATTAAAAACAGCTGAGAAGCTATTTCATATACTACTTATTATGATTCGAACTACTAATTTATAACAGTTGAGCTTGATTACTAGTGAAACTGAATTTAATACTCACAAAACAAGAACATTGGACTGAAATTGACTTATATTAATCACTGATAACTTGAGATTACAAGGATAAGTACTGGAATTGAAAAACACTATGCTACTAGTTAACTACTTGCTTTAAAAAGCTTACAATACTAGTCTATATATACAAAACTAAAATGGGAAATACATTGTCGACATCCTTGAACAAATCCCCACCATTTAATTGCTCCAATTACATCTCAGCAGTCCACTTGGAAAATTGGCGGGAAAATCAGGAAAGTGGGATAATCACTGATTTAACTAGTGGGAGAGTGGGAGAGATGCATTAATTGCATTTGGATGTGTTAGGTAACTTGTAGGAGGAGGGGGGATGAGGTGGATGGTGGTTTTGGGTGAGCTGGGGGGATGACTAACTGGTTTGGCGCCATGGGTGGTTTTGAAGATGACGGGTCAATGGTTTGTTGACTGAGTTTAAACACTCAGTTGGGTTTTGGGCTTATTTATTTGGGCTTTGGATAAGGGTTGGACTGGGTAATGGGTGGATAGGCTGAGTTGGTTATTTGGTTTTAATGGGTTAGTTTAGATCCGGATTTTGGTAGTTTAAATTAGCATAGGGACCAAACTTGTAATTTCTCCATTCTTGAGGGGCTGAAACTGTAATTTCACCATAGATATTACAAGGGTAAATATTGCCAAGTTTAAATAGTACAAGGGTTTAAAATATAATTTTCCATTTTAAAACACCCGAGGACTAATTTTGACAACTTTTGAAATTCGAGGGACTAGACTTGCCATTTATGCAAACTTGGTTCGTTTTTGACTGTTTTTAATCATTTTGCACTTGTAACACATAAAAACACAATCAAATGATATTTTCTGAATTTTGAAGCATATTTGCATATATTTAAACGTTTTGGCAGTTCAGATGGGACAAAAATGATGAGTATTTAGACACTCAGAAAAGTTAAGTCAATCTACCATTTAGATCTCAAATCACGAATTGAAGTAACTAAATGTAAAATTTTAGTATTAGATAATTAAAAAATGAAAAAGAAGTTCACGAAATAAGAAAGAGGAAAAGAATTTGGAGGAAAACAAATTGGAGAGAAAAGAGAGTGGCATCGGCACGTATCAACTATTAGTCCCTTTTTATACTTTGTATTTTTATGTGACTTTTTATCTGAACGCTTTACCATTAATATCAGAATAATAGTCGAGAAGATTTGGTAATCTTGCTCAATCATAAATAACGAGAAACATAATAGTTAATTATGAAATGACTGAGATCTATATTCATATTAACATGGTATTAGTAACAAAAGGATAATAATAATGATGAATTATTAAAAGGTTTTTCCAAGAGACCTTACTCGAGTTGTACTAGAGGCATCGGCGTTTTGCTAGATGCTAACCAATGTGATTACACTATTAAGATATGTCAAAGTGGGAGTTGTTAGTTTATGGACATAAATTAATAGACGTATGTTAGGATCGAACTCGAGACCACGGGATTGCACACTTTACGTATGAGAATTAAAGATTAATAATTTTATATAAAATGTTATATTTAATTATTAATTAAACAAAATGAATAACGACCATTAGTGATTAACGAAAAATTGACTAACGACCGTTAAATAGAAAAGGAAAGGACTAGAGTGAAAATTGGAAGTCAAGAAGGATCCGAAAACCCTTCTTGTGGGCTTAATCGATCGGCTAAGGGTTGGGGAAACCCAATCATTATCCAACTTGCTCTCCAAGTTTCTCTTAGTATATAAATAAGGCTTAGGGTCATTATTTGTTATCTCTTGTACACACAATAACTGTTAGAGTTTATGGATTATTTATTAATATTTGTATGTCCGGTTTCGAACCCGAGACTTCGGGATTGCACACATTACGTATGAGTCTCAATGTATTAATAATTAATATAATGATTTATGATTAATTATTAAATCACAAATATTCATATGGTCGAACAAGAAAAGTGGAGGGGGTTAAGTGTCGTTTTATGAAACATGAGGAGGTGGAAAATAAAACTTAGAGGATAAGTTTTATTGCTATAAAAGAAACCTTTTGCCTCTTGTTTTAGGCTTGATCGGACGAAACAACACATATCCCTAAAACCGAATTAACAATTCGGTTCTCTTTTCTTATCCATCACTGACAAGCAATTATCACGAAACAGTAAAGGAATAAAGATTCATTATGCATGTGCATGTATTGATACGTGTATAATGCATGTGCATGCATTAGATGATAATTTCATTATTCCTTTTATATTCTTGTTTTGACGATATATCATTAGTTCGACGTACAGTGATGGGATTGATCATGTATTGTTTAGAACATCAAACCCTAGGTGTTATGATGTTTTATTTGTGATACATGAATCTAGCTTTTCACATTGAGACGCTAGTAATACGTGTGTACAGGAACGAGTGACAAGCTTACTTTAGCTTGTGATCTTGGAAGTGTTACTTACCCTTGTCGATCCATCCTTAATCCCTATTAGGGTTTATATTGTTCTTGGAGCACGTGATTCCTTGTTCTTGCTAGGAATAAAAAAGGTACGTGTCTATTTAAATTTATGTTAATTAATTTACATGTTTATGTAGATCCATTCCGCTGCGCATACTTGTGATGATTATGTGTTTATAGTATTTTTATGATTCACATATTCCAACAGTGGCATCATGAGCCGCGTTTTTAACATGTAATTGATTACATAAAACCTTAAAAATTGAATCTATGATTAGATACATGCAATTAATTAAATCTAAGGTTTGTTTCTTCTAGAAAACCCTTAATTGGGTCGACACCCTATTAATTAATTTTAGGGTTTTAGTTTTTTAATTAAAACTTGTAGAAACCCTAAGTTATGCATGCAATTTTTAGGGATTAATTAATGAGTACCGTATGTGATGTCGTTAATTAATTAATTGGATTGCGTACTATATAGGCTTGTAAATATGTGCTACATGATTTTAAGTGCTATATGGGATCCATGACAAAATCTTGCATATTTTGTCATGGAATGATTTGTTGTTTATGTGCCACATGATTTTATGATAGATCTTAAATTAGGGAAGACCCTAATATATTAATTAAAATTGGTTATGTGCAATGTGGTATCTAATTGATCAAAACTTACGCGGCCAAATTTATTTGGTGTCTGTGGTCCATTGGGTACAATGAGCTCGAAAACCAATGGGAGTTTTGTTAATTACATACATTTAAATTACACATAGAATTATTAATAGGATTTATTTTAAAAAGGTTTGCATGTGGCTATATGATATCGTGGATGATCATATATTTGTTATTACGTGTTTATTTATTTTTTGTAATTACTTGATCTTTTGTGTTTGATAATTATGACGGATTGTAACGACAAAATAGGGTAATTTTCAAAATAAAAATAAATAAGACTAATAACTATGAAACCTTTGTGGTAAATCCTTTTATTGCAAAGTCTTATGTGCCGACAGTGGTTCGCTTCGCACGGTAATTTGCTCCCAGGCGAGACTAGCAATAATAAATTTACCACATAAAATTGTTTTAGCAAGAAAATCATATGCTTTTTAGTTGATTGATTGCGACTGTACTAAGTGGTCGAAGCGGCGGACCTAAAATTGGCAAACTAAAAAGTGGGTTCTAGGTTGGTTCGCATTAAATTGTGACCTTAGAGGGGCACGGTTTTAACCAGCTTCGGCGGCTGTCGTCCCTACGCCCGCCTGTGCGTCAATTTTAGACTTACCAAGTACACCACGATAAAGTACGAAGCATCTTAAGGCAATGTTGTAATTTGCTCAACGCCTCAATTAAAAACTTTGATGATTTGAGCTTACGAATGAGTAACTATGTTTTTTGTAGAAAACATATGATACAAAGATGAATGCATGACATCTTTGTACATATTTTTTGATTTAATACATCAAAAATTTAATACCCTTAAAATTTAAGTAATATGCCATCCAACTACAAAAAGGAACACCTAAGGTTTCATCCTACATCACTAGCAGCCAAAGCTGAATGTTGATGTTCAAAGGGTGGTTGTCTAAGGGTAAATTGAGTACTTTCGTTGCTAGCAGCCAAAGCTGAATGCAATGAAACGACGTCAATTTACAGTTTCTTAAGTTGGTGAACTTAATTGGGCACTTTCATCACTAGCATCCAAAGCTGAATGTGATGGGACGGCGTCAAGGCATAAAGATTTGGGGATGAAACATGCTTACATTTTGCAACCGAGGTTGACAATATAATGTAAGTCCCAAGATTTCTAGGAATTGCAATTGGATATTGGCAATTGGGTGATCCCGTACCTTATTGAGCACTTTCATTGCTAGCAGCCAAAGCTGATGTGATGAAACGGCGTCAATTAGGATCCTAATTTTCAATGAAAATTAAATGGTGAAATTTTTATTTTACCGTGGGTGTTTAATTTTCTTGAAAAGTTATTATCAATAATACTAAATTGAATTTTGAAAATTCTTTTAAAGTATTTAATGCAACGTTAAAACCGTAAACATGGGATATTCTTTTAGTAGTAAATTGATCTACACCCGTAGGGGTTTTGGATAGAGTCAATTTTTACTGAAAAGAATAAACCGAGTCCACTTTCCGTGTGAAGAGTGAGACCTAATCCTATTCCTTTTCATGGTTGAGAAAGGCATAATAGGATAATTAGAATCGTCTAAATTCTAAGAAATAACTCATGGCGAATTTCTTACGAAATTGCATGGTTAGGAGTTATTAAATTAGAAGCTAGACTAATTACCGCATAATTGGTGAAAGGCAAACTAGAATGTTTGATCTAGTTGTTATGCTTTAACCATTTAAAGGTGCTACATTCCATGATGGGAATGGCAGACCTAACTAAGGAAGAAATTGCATACCCAATTCTTTCAAGTTAATTGCATTGATGGATATTCCATCATTCACAAAGTAGAATACATTCTTTGAAGTAACTTAGTATGTATTACGTAAGGGATTCATCAAAGGTGTAGGAAAGTAAACAGCATGCTATTTGCTTTTACTGGTAATGCAACACTTACAATGTTGTCAAACTCAGTGGGAGCATTGTGTTGTAATTATTGAATAATGAGTTCATGTAGTGATCTTAAATTCAGTGGGAGCTACAAGTCTTGGTAGTTTCCCGGATTATCTCTAGAATCTCTTGAGATAAATACTTTCCAATTATAGACACTTGTGGTATTAAGGATAGTCGTGTACGTTTCCTTAGTAGACGAGGTGATTCTATATCTACTTATATCTATGACACAATCATATTGATCAAAATAAGCAAACTATTGACGTGTTGTTTATTCGATACGTGATGTTGTTCCATGCACAAGTGGGAGAGATCTTATTGTGTGCAAGCAACAACATAAAGGAATATGATTTAAAGGGATCTCTTGACTGTAAGGTAAGAGATCAATGTTCTAATGTGTTTTATACGCATTCTAATTTATGGAACACTTGAAATTAATATCTACTTTCATTACTAGATATTAATGACAAGGTAAATTACATACTTTCATCATTATCAGCCTCGACTGATGAAATGAAACTATGTTAATTTACAAGTTTCTAAAATTAGATAATTATTAAAACAAGTGTCAATATGATAATAAGACTACTTCTAATGATAATATTTATGTATTGTTGTAATGACATAAATAAATGAAGTAATCTTATACTACTTCATATTTAGATGTTTATGTATTCTTGGAATGACATAAATATATGAAGTAATAAGTTAACTTGAAATACTATTGAAACCAAGTTGTGGGTTTCATAATTACTTTAGTTATACATGCTTATATTGTAGATATAAATATGAAGTCTTTTATTGCTATAAGACTTGTAACAAAGTAAGACGTTATATTGTTATGCTTTTTAATTAAGACATATACAAGGAGTCATTGAGTTGATCAATGATTTGTAACGTACATTGGGATTATAACAGTTTATGTCCTTTTGGTAAGACATAGATATTAAGTGGCTTGGACAATAAGGCACTTATGTTATAAATTATGAAATTAGCTTGAAAATCTATTGTACCATTTAACTGACTTAGTTGGTAAATAGGTAAGCCAAAATGAAATATATTTATCTCACATATTGTAAGATTAACTTACAATATTAATCCTAATGAAATACATAGTATTTATGGTATGTTCATTTAGGAAAATCAAACTCTTGAAAAATTGTTTGATTAAAGATAACTATATCTTCTAATCTTCCTAAAGATATCAAGGTTAGAAAATTGAGTATGAATTGAATATACTCAATTAAGACTCCAACCTAGAAGATTAATAAGACACCATTTAATATGGAATGTGATCAATCACATTAAGTCTTAAAATTGAAGTTCAGAATTTGTTAAACTACTTGTTGGGTAGGTTATTAACAAATTAATATTAAGAACTGTCAATTTGTATATGTAAAGTCCCAAAAGAGAACAAGTTTGTGTTGCTCTATTTGCTAAGCATTTATAAGTAATCTATAAATTGCAAAAGGCGAGTGGGAGTTTTATCTTCAAAAGATAAAAAATTACAAGATACATAATCTTCTAAATACGCTAGCAAAATCATAATGAGGATTTAACATGTTAGTGTTAAATCTCAAGATGATGGAATTCTTAATTCATAGATCCGCAAGGATATCTCAAATATTTGTAGAATATGTTGAGGGTTATGAGTTACAGGATCGTGGTATGCCTGTTAATAAATTGAAAATGTTATTTGGAAAATTACTCATACTATGAATAAATTAGATGCAGTCCAAGAAAGATAACTAGTTTGGAAACGTAGTTAATCTTGAACTCTATAGTTACACTATAGAATGGAAATGAATTTCTGCAAAGGAAATGGAAATCCTAGAGATTTAAATTCTTGTGTAGAAATCAGAATGGACAAATTTGTATACATATTTAATATGTGAAAAGATTATCAATCACAAATAAGCAATTAAATGTGATTGAAATTCTTTCTAAGCACATTAAATATATAAAGATTATGATTGTCATTGTTAGTTTCATTTATATGAAATTAATAATGGAATGTCAAAACTCTTTCTTTAATAATTACTTGAGCGAGGACGAAAAGTAATTGAAAGGAGTGTTTGAATTCAAATAATCTTTAGTAGTATGCAAAATGCAAATCATTCGTGAATGGATTATTGCATGCATCTAGGAGATATACTTATTTTTAGTTATTAAATCTAGTTTTGATTTATAATTAAAATTAAGATATTTCTTAATATTCCTGAAAGCTAGTGGGAGTGATGTATTTATTTTCTTATTTCATATATGTTGTATAACATATAGGAAGTAACATTCCATTAACATTTATATGTTAAGTTTTAGTTTTGAATGAAACTTCATATAGAAAATAAAACCTTGAAATATATGTTTATTTGGTTATAAACATAAGCGGTAAAATAACTGATTCTAAAAGAACATGATATTCTATTAGAAGATCTAGATAGAAACATATCTTGAAAAAGATATGACGTGAATAAATCTAAGGCTGACGAAATGATTATTCATGTACATCATGTTGCTTGTTGTATCATGCTTGGATGCAAGATGATTGACAACATTAGTATCTAATTAAAAATTATTAGAAATTTAAGTGTAATGGATATGGTTTAAAATTTACATCCTCAGCCTGGATTTGCTCCAAAATTCTAAATATGAACCATATGGCAAGTTATTGCTTGATTGATATTATGGTCAAATCTTGAAGGATTTGAAGATATCAAACATTACACGATGGATATTAAAGTTTACGGAACTTTTAAAAAAAGCATATTGTTGATTGATACAATGATGCTAGTAAGATTGAGATGACACTCAATACTAGTCATGGTGGGAGCTCATCCTTATTAGGAAACCATGTGTACTAGTTATGCTCATAATGAGCATAGTTGCATTATACATAAAGAATTAGAATACTTTAACTACAAGGTTTGGTAGTTTAATTGTCATAAATTCGTGCATGAGGATGTCACGCATTTTATGAAGTATGTGGCAATATCTAGATAGATGAATGCACACATACAAGTATTTCATTATTGAAATAAGTATTCTCAAAATTCCGATAGATCAACATTAGTTGATTTATGCCTTGTCAACAAGTATGTGGAACATGACTTGTGGCATAATTCATTAATGAGAATTATCATGCATTGATCTAGTTAGTATTTGGATAAGGGATGTTAAGCAATATTATTTTAATGAAATAAAGTGCGGATAACGTTTATTCTCATTATTAATATTGTATCCTATATTTGCATGTTTAAATCCGTGAATAACTTATGTTATTCTAAATAGTCCATTGTCGATTAATAATATGGGAATATTATTGAATTAAGACAAATGTGAGGATTGGTAGAATGTACTGTAAGGTTGAGACACCAATATCACATGATATTCAATATTGGATAAATTGAATATAGGACTTATCCCAACCACATGATTATACTTTATGGATCGTCGTCATCAAGTATATCATGAATATTTATCCTCAGACTTGAGATACCAGGTGACTGCCGAGGATGTAGCTCATTTTCTGTAAGATGGTCTAACGCTAACCGTAAAAGGTAGTTATAAGGGCAATTTTCGAAAATGATGTGAAATTCAAGGGTCATGCTCGTAGTCAATAAATGATTTGTTCTTTCAAATTTGTTTTGAAGTATAATACTGCTGGGCCCCTCGTAGGGTTGACAAGATGTTTGTATGGCCATACCCAAAGTCTATCTGAAATACGTTCAGATGTTTTGGTAATCTTGATCAATCGATAATAACGAGAAACATAATAGTTAATTATGGAATGACAAAGATCCATATCCAAATTAACGCGGCATTAGTAACAAAAGGATAAGTATGATGATTAATTTCATCACGTGGTTTTTTCCAGGAGAACCACAACTCAGATCGAGCTGGGGGCATTGGGAAGGTAAAGCTAGGCTGACCCATGTCATTACGATATTAATGAATATCCAAGTGGGAGCTGTTAGAGTTTATGGATTATTTATTAATATTTGTATGTCCGGTTTCGAACCCGAGACTTCGGGATTGCACACATTACGTATGAGTCTCAATGTATTAATAATTAATATAATGATTTATGATTAATTATTAAATCACAAATATTCATATGGTCGAACAAGAAAAGTGGAGGGGGTTAAGTGTCGTTTTATGAAACATGAGGAGGTGGAAAATAAAACTTAGAGGATAAGTTTTATTGCTATAAAAGAAACCTTTTGCCTCTTGTTTTAGGCTTGATCGGACGAAACAACACATATCCCTAAAACCGAATTAACAATTCGGTTCTCTTTTCTTATCCATCACTGACAAGCAATTATCACGAAACAGTAAAGGAATAAAGATTCATTATGCATGTGCATGTATTGATACGTGTATAATGCATGTGCATGCATTAGATGATAATTTCATTATTCCTTTTATATTCTTGTTTTGACGATATATCATTAGTTCGACGTACAGTGATGGGATTGATCATGTATTGTTTAGAACATCAAACCCTAGGTGTTATGATGTTTTATTTGTGATACATGAATCTAGCTTTTCACATTGAGACGCTAGTAATACGTGTGTACAGGAACGAGTGACAAGCTTACTTTAGCTTGTGATCTTGGAAGTGTTACTTACCCTTGTCGATCCATCCTTAATCCCTATTAGGGTTTATATTGTTCTTGGAGCACGTGATTCCTTGTTCTTGCTAGGAATAAAAAAGGTACGTGTCTATTTAAATTTATGTTAATTAATTTACATGTTTATGTAGATCCATTCCGCTGCGCATACTTGTGATGATTATGTGTTTATAGTAATTTTATGATTCACATATTCCAACTCTTGTACACACAATAACCCTAAAAATTGTTTTTATTTCTCTTTTCTTGGTATTCGGCCGAACGCAAACCCTCAAGGGTGTTCGACTTTTGTTTTGCCAAAAACAAAATTGTTTTGTGTTTTCTTTAACTAGCATTAGCTTTAATTCGTTAATAGTACGTGTGTACAAGAACGTGGTACAAACATTCTTTTATTTGTATCTTAGATTGAATTGCAAAAAGGTAAGGGGCAATTCTTATAATCCACATAAACCTTAATTAGGGTTCATCTTGATTGCTTGTTGAAGATTGAAAAAGAGGTACGCATACTATTAACTTTTCGGTTAGTTAATTACAATTATATGTTCTTTACGCTTCCGCATTACTTTGATGCATTTGTGTTTAATTTATGAATATGTCATGTTATTAAATTCCAACAACTACTGGCATGTTCGGATCATTTTTTTCTATTCAAAATCAAATCTTTTAACTTTTAACTCAAATGGTCTACTTTTCATTGCGAAGTGGTTTATGTTTGTGTTCTCAAAAATAGATTAACATATATCTTCTTAAAATCCTAATCATTATCGATAACCTTTTCAAGAATGAAAGAAAAATGACTATGATATATATCCTTTTATGATTTTATCATAACTATGGTGTATGATTCAAGTATGGTATGCATCGACCATCAGCCGATTGAATTGCTTTCATTCTTAGAGGTTAACGTGATCACTTCATATTGGTTTTTACCCACACGCAGTTTGCGTTTGAGATCTTCACATATATGGTGATAATAATCACTAATTCTTGCCAACTTAGCTACCCATTATAATGTTAAGTCAAGTTGAATCTAAAGAAACAAAAAGAGAGCAAATAAGGCAATAAAACAATAACAGATTTAGAGGCAGCAAGTTTATATTTAAAACAAGATCCGTTGTAGTCTAGTTGGTTAGGATACTCGGCTCTCACCCGAGAGACCCGGGTTCAAGTCCCGGCAACGGAATTAATTTTTTTAGCATGACTTATTTCGGGTTGTAACTTGCGCGTTACTGTGGGGAATTTCAATTCAAAATTCTTTATCGAAAATGGGTTTATCATTATCGATTTTAACTTCTCAATTTTATTTGTATTGAAAATCCGTTTTATAAACTCATATATTTTAAGGTAATGCAGCCATATAAATGGTTCAATACATGGGAAGAAACTTTAAAAATTATAAAAAGTCATCCTAGTGTCCATACTCCATATAACTTTCCCACCTTTTTTTTTTTTTTCAACTCTTAACTGATGAACATTATGATATAACAAATGAAAATTGTGAGTTAGTTCATTAAAAAAAACTGATGAGCATTGATGAACATAAAAATATTGGTGAATATTGATGAACATATAAAAAAAAAAAAAAAAAAAAAAAAAGCTGATGAACTGTACGTATTGCATATTTGAAGTTTTATTCATCATAGCTTTTATGAATTACTAAAACATTTATATTCTAATTAACACTTTGAAACTCTAAAATAACAAAATTTCTTTATTAAGACAATATAAAAACATGAACACATGATTTCTTTGAAAATTTATAAGAAAAACTTTATAAAAACAAAAAAGATGAAGAATTGACGTTAATTATTAAATCACAAAATTGAGAATGGTTAAGGAAACTTATCGTGAAATTGAAGCTATTAGCTCTCGAATTGAAAGAATTATATCTGATTAAATTAGGAATTGAAGTAATTAACTGTTGAATTTAAGTATTAGATCATGGTTGATGGAAAAAAAAAATCGTGAGATTAGAAAGATGAAAAGAGGAAAGAGGAAAGAGGAAAAGAAGTCGAGAGAAAAAGAGAGTGGCACGTATCAACTATTAGTCCCTTTTTATACTTTATATTTTTTATGTGACTTTCTATTTAAACGCTTACCGTTAATATTAGACAGAACAACATAAAATATAGATGAGAATGCAAAAGTTATATAAGATGAAAATACATTTTAAGTAGAAAATATAAATATAGAGGTAATTTTTAACACTTCTATTAGAAAAGCTTAGGGTGCGTTTAGTTGGGGGAAAAACACATTTGTTTTCAACAAATGTTTTTTGTGGAAAAAAAGGAAAACAAATATCGCGTTGAAATCAACGTTTTCAAACGAAATGTTTACAAAACATAAACTCCCCTATTTCCTAACTTAACAACGAAAACTACAAAACAAATTTTAGTTGTTTTCATTGTTTTCCTTTGTAACCCACAACCTTCATTCCCCTTCTTTAAAATAGAAAATATAAGCATTAATTAAACGCGTTTTCTAGCTCAACCCATTGGGCCGGGTATCAAAAATCAGTCACTTTTCTGATGGGCCGGGTATCCGCTTCATCTCTAGCTCAACCCATTGGGCTTATAATACCCAAAAACCGTTACACCACAAAACAGAAATGTACACATATTAATCCACACGGTACACCTCTCCTCTCAAAATTTGTTACTCCATATTTGCATTGCATGCTAATAAAAGCTAATACGTGTTTCATTTCACCTATAAAATCACACACAGATCCGAATTCACAGCTTAATAAACGATCGTTCTAGAATCAATTGAGAAAGTTTTAGAAAAAAATTGGGCAAAATGATTAGGTTTATGTAATGCGGTTTGATTTTGGAGTTATTAACGGTGGATTGACGTGAAACGACGAACGGAGACGTTGTGGATGAATTGTTAGGGTTTCGATTGATGTTTATTTCATAATGGTGAGATATTTTGATTCTTTCGTTATTCGTTTTTGTTTATATCATGATGATATTATATGTTTGTTGTATTGCATGCGGATTGATAAGTTAGGGCTATAATTTGTGAATTGTTACATTTTGAATGCGAAATTTATATGAATGTAGCGTTTTAGAGCGAAAAGTTGTAGGCGGATATATATATAGGAGATGGAAATGAAGTTGTTTGATAACGCTTAATGTTTTGATGATATTGTTAAGGCGCACGTGCATAAATATTGCAGTTAGTTAATTTATTTGACGCGTAATGTTTTGATGATTGTTGAGACGTGCAGTTAGTTTTAGTAAGTTGATTTATGTAAGTAGAGAAAAGCTAGGCGTTGTAATAGATGACATCGGATGTTGTTAGTCTAGTGATACGTGAAATAGTGAATTCAAGGTTTGATTAAATGACATCGTTTAATTGTAAAGTGTAACGTAAAAGTAATTAGCGTTTTTAAATGAAAAGTTGAAGGCGAAAATATATAGCAGATGAAATTTGGCGCTTAATGTTTGATGAAGCGAGTGGATAGATAATGCAGTTAGTTTTTAGCCGGTTAATTTATGTAATGGCATTGTGACGGATGATGATGCCAGATGTTATGACTGAATTAATAAGCGAAATAGTTAATACCAGTTAAGAATAAACAGAAGGTTTTGTTATGACTGATTTGATAATGCAGAATTTGGTTGTAGTTGAATTTCGTTGTATCTGTTATGAATGTAATTTCCTGTCTGTAAGAGATTAGGCAGTTGTGTGATTTCGTTTAAAGCATCACTTAGATTAGGCAGGTATGTGTGTCAGCGTTGCTAGAATAATTTGTGTCTACTGCTATGGAGCAAACCAGGCAGAACTTTGTACAAAATGCATACATACATATACGTACCAGACATGTATATATCAATTTGGCCATAGGATGCATCCATATGCGCATATATGTGTAGATTCATACTAGTTACATGTGTCTGTGACTAATTATTATGCACAAACAGAGCACTGCGGTGAATATCATAGTAGGATCGCATGTCTGGGTCGAAGATCCAGCCGAAGCATGGATAGATGGGAAGGTAACAAAGATTACTGGGCTAAAGGCCGAGATCGAGACTTTCAGCCTGAAAAAGGTTAGTAGTAGTTCATAATTTATTTTGCAGACCAGATTTTGATGTTATTCTTAATGACTGTTTATAGTATATGACTATATGTGATGTGTGCGGGTCCCCTTTATTTATAATCACCACAAGAAGCTATAGTGAGTTGTCATATTTATAGTAATAAAGGAGATTGGTGGCTGTTTTCCTTGCATAGAACCTAAACTGGAAACATGGATGTATATCAGTTATTCTTTGAATTGCATTCTGATACTGTCTTGATGTCAGTTAATGGTCGCAGTTCCTATTCTGTATATCAGTTACTCTTTGAATTATACCCATTGTGATACTGTCTTGATGTCAGTTAATGGTCGCAGTTCCTATCCTGTATATCAGTTATTCTTTGAATTATACCCATTGTGATACTTCATCTGTGAAAAATCTTGAGTGCTTTTAGCTCTGCCGTATGGCCCACAAACACGAATTTAGCTTCTATGCACAAAAGCACAAATCTAGTACTTTAGTGAACTATAATCAGAATTGGTTATTACGATTTTCTTGTAGAGTAGGATTAATGAGTTCCTTTGTACCTCAATATTAAACCAAGAAAGAACCACTTATTTCCATGATAAGTATATGATTTTAATCAAAATATTCAATGATCTATGTTGACTGAATGATTAGTGTCAGCAGATTCATTTTTATGGTTTCTTTTGTAGGTGGTTGCCAAGCTATCAAATGTATATCCAAAGGATATGGAGGCTCCAGCTGGTGGAGTTGATGACATGACAAAACTATCCTATTTGCATGAGCCAGGAGTCTTGCAGAACTTACGAACTAGATATGAACTCAATGAAATATACGTAGGTAACCTTCTTATGTTAAGATCTGTGATTGTTTTGTTAAAATGCTAACTTATTTTTAAACCATGACAGACTTACACCGGAAATATTCTAATTGCAATAAATCCGTTTCAAAAGTTACCTCATTTGTATGATAGTCATATGATGGAAGAGTATAAGGGAGCACCTTTTGGAGAATTGAGTCCCCATGTATTTGCAGTTGCTGATGTCTCTTACAGGTCATTGTCATATTTTGAATGATTTAGCAATAAGTTTCTCATTTTTTCATCATACAATTAACATTTTGATGAAATTAGGGCTATGATCAAGGAGGGAAAAAGCAATTCGATTCTCGTCAGTGGTGAAAGTGGAGCAGGAAAAACTGAAACTACCAAAATGCTCATGCGGTACCTTGCCTATTTGGGTGGCAGGAAAGTTACTGAAGGCCGCACAGTTGAACAACAAGTTCTCGAAGTATGATATATGACGTATAGTTCTATATTAAGACTAATTATTTATTCTGTAGTTTATAGAATCTGACATGTACGCATGCACACATATATCATTGTATCATCATGATTAAGCTTATGCCACCATTGTGAGTGCAGTCAAATCCGGTTCTTGAAGCATTTGGCAACGCTAAAACTGTTAGAAACAACAATTCCAGGTGATTTGCTTCATAAAGTTAGTATATTTCTATTTCATTTGCTATTTTTGTTTACCTTAGGGCTTCAAGCTTTACATATTAGCGTTTGCTATTATAAATTGTTAATATCTCAAACTGTTGTGCTCTAAATTTGACATCACGATTCTTTTGTATTCTATAATGGTTCAGCCGATTTGGAAAGTTTGTTGAGATCCAATTCGATAAGCATGGGAGAATATCAGGAGCAGCAATTAAGACTTATCTGCTAGAAAGGTCTCGTGTTTGCCAAATAAATGATCCTGAACGCAACTATCACTGTTTTTACCTTCTGTGTGCAGCTCCACAAGGGGTAATATTTTTCTCCTTAGTAAAATTTGCTAGCAAGATACTCATATTAAAAACCTGAGGCTATATTTGATTGTACCTTTTAGGAAATTGAGAAGTATAAGTTGGGAAGCCCCAAATCATTTCATTATCTCAACCAGTCAAAATGCTATGAACTGGGTGATGTTAATGACGCCCATGAATATCTTGCCACAAGGAGAGCTATGGATATTGTTGGAATAAGCAAAGGGGAGCAGGTATTTCTCGTCAAATGTTCCCTTCTGTTTTAATAAGAGGTGGCAGTTTTAACCCATTTATGGGTAATCCTGTGGATTTGGGATATATTTTGCGTGGCATCGGGTCAAATGAGTAACATTAACTTTCTTTAGCTAAAATGGAAATGGGTCAAAAGTTGCAGGTTGTCCCGTTTCGATCCATTTGACCTGCTACCTACCCACATTTTGTCACCTCTTGTTTTACTCAGTGACATGGGGAAGAGTATGACATTTCTCTTACTCTCCAGGAAGCCATTTTTAGAGTTATTGCTGCTATTCTTCATCTTGGCAATGTTGAATTTACCAAAGGGAAAGATATTGATTCTTCAGTTTTAAAAGACGATAAAGCTAAATTTCATCTAAAGATGACTGCAGAACTTCTTAGGTATATCTCTTTCCAAAGTTTCTTGTAGTTTGTGATTTCTATGCATTGTTATAAACGCTGGTAAATAAATCCGAGCATAATGTCAGGTGCGATTCTGTGGGTTTGGAAGATGCATTGTGTAAACGAGTGATGATCACTCCTGAAGAAATTATAAAAAGAAGTCTTGATCCTCTCAGTGCAGCAGTCAGCAGGGACGGATTGGCTAAAACAATATATTCCAGATTATTTGACTGGTAAGAAATTGTCTTATAAGATAGAGGTGGAAAAATGAGTGAATCAGGTGGGTTGGGTAGTTGGTTTTGATAATAATCGAGTTTAAATAATAAAGCGATTGAGGAGGTTTAGATAATACGTTATGGGACACTTTCGACCTGTTTCCTACATAGCTAATTCTATTATTATACCAACAGATTTGTTAGGGATAAACGTAACCCGAATCCACCATTCATAAGTAAAAATGGGTCAATATCACCACCCGTATTAAAGAATAATCTGAACTGCAGGTTATGCAATTTCGACCTGTTATGCATTTTTTCTTCACTATTTACAGGCTTGTGGAAAAAATCAATGTCTCTATTCGACAAGATCGTACCTCAGAATCTGATAGGGGTCCTTGATATCTATGGCTTTGAAAGCTTCAAGAACAACAGGTGACAGTTAAATATATATATTTACATATTCTGTGTTCAGAAAATAAAGCTGCATATTGACTAAAACTAGATGTTATTTGGCAAGTTGAAGTGCATGAAAATTTTAGCTTCTTTTAATATTTTTCATTACACTCATAAATGAACATTACGCGCATGCAGCTTTGAGCAATTTTGTATCAACTTCACAAATGAGAAACTGCAGCAACACTTTAATCAGGTAATTATTGGATCTTTTCATCGTGGTTAGTCTGAAGTGTTATATAGAATTTTCTCTAAAGATTATCCCTTTTGAGTTGCAGCATGTGTTTAAAATGGAGCAAGAAGAATATACAAAAGAGGCTATTGACTGGAGTTACATTGAATTTGTTGATAACCAAGATGTTTTAGATCTCATTGAAAAGGTATTATCTATCTCAGATGCAGTTATTATCAATCTCAGATGCAGTTATCCATTCATAGCGAATAATTAGATACACATATGCATATTGAATTATCATTTTATGTATGTATGCATATGTATATGGAACTAGTGATTGTTCATTTTTCACTTAATTATTGACTTTGCTTAGTTTTCTGAAGTTTTTATTTGTATCTCAGAAACCTGGTGGAATCGTTGCTCTCCTAGACGAAGCTTGGTAATATATTCCTAGCTTTAAGTCACTGCAATTTTTATTTTCATATACATTAGTCTTGACCATGAAGTGCCTGATTAGTCATATTCGGTTCTCCTAATAATGGTTTATAATTGTGGTTCCTTACTCACAAGTTACAACTGGATCTTTTACTTTCAGCATGTTCCCAAAGTCTACACACGAAACATTTTCAAACAAGCTTTATCAGACCTTCAGAAATCACAAACGCTTTGTGAAGCCTAAGTTGTCACGTACAGATTTCACAATTGCGCATTATGCTGGAGAGGTTTGAGTTTCAGTCGTATTATGCTAATAAATGTTGTAAAACTCTCTACCTAGTTGTAATTTTATTGTAATTTCAGGTGCAATACCAATCTAATCAATTTCTTGACAAAAATAAAGACTATGTGGTCCCTGAACACCAAGACCTGTTGGGTGAGTCCACATGTCCATTTGTAGCTGGTCTTTTCCCTCCAATTGCTGAAGAGTCTCCCAAGTCCTCCAAGTTTTCTTCAATTGGGTCTCGTTTTAAGGTATCTGTAGTCGTTATTGTTAGTGTATTATGTACATCTAAATAGAAAGGGCGATGTTAGATGCCTATATCTGGAAGTTTCTTAATAGATCAAAACAACAACTTTTTGGTTTCTGTGTGCTACTAACATGTTTGGTACACTAACGTGTGACTACTTTTGATGCAGTTGCAATTGCAACAACTGATGGAGACACTAAGTACAACGGAACCTCACTATATCAGATGTGTGAAACCAAATAATCAGCTGAAACCTGCCATATTTGAAAACGTTAACATCTTGCAACAATTGCGCTGTGGTGTGAGTACACTAATTTACATCTCTTTCTCTTGCTGTTCAACAGGTGGGTTAGGTAATGGGCTAAAACTGGTATTTTGTATCTGCAAACAATATCATAATTTCTTTTAAAACGAAATAATTCAGGACACTGTAAACCTTGGACAATTTTACCCGCTCTAAGTTTCTAATCCTTTCAGTTTTGGCTAATTTTGTTATATTTTACATATTTGAAGCATTAACAATATAATACCACCCATGTTTTGATTATGGGTCAAAATCCCCAAAATATAATATATTGTGGTTTCTTGTTCTGTCTTCTGCACTAGCATGTGACTGATTCTTCTCCTCTTTAGGGTGTTTTAGAGGCAATCCGAATCAGTTGTGCTGGTTATCCTACTCGTCGTCCTTTCTTTGAGTTCATAAACAGATTTGGACTTCTTGCCCCAGAAGCCTTAACAGGATGGTAGAACTTTCATTCACCCTGAATTGTAACACTTACTTATATCCAGTTTTTTCCATGTAAATTTCCATAATTTAATATCCTTGAAGCATTTCCTTACTGTCTCAAGCAGCGATGATGAAAAGGTTACATGTGAAAAGATTCTACAAAAGAAAGGAATCAAAGGCTATCAGGTATGTATGTTCTATGTAAGAATTACATACACATATATACATGCATGTGTGATATTCTTTTTTAGACTGATAAACACAACATGATTTCTTACAGATAGGTAAAACAAAGGTTTTCCTGAGAGCAGGACAGATGGCGGAACTAGATGCGAGGAGAACAGAAGTCCTCAGCAGTGCAGCACAAACTATACAAAGGCGGATACGAACTCATATAGCTCGCAAACAGTTTATTGAAACTCGGAAGGCTTCGGCTGTGATACAATCTTTTTGTAGAGGTAAAACTGTGGAGTACCAATCACTTAATCTTAGGGGTGGCAAAATGGGCCGAAATGTGTCATTTCAGGCTGTTTCTAATTGAAAATTCTTTTTCACTAGTAGTATTTTTATAGATGATTAATGTGTCAATATATGAGAAAAGTTAATATCTGAATAATAACATACTTTTTGGATAAAAGAACTTAGGAGGTTTAATGCTTAAAAAAAACTCTTTGGACCCGTTTGACACATTCTCCTGTTTTCTTTTAAAGCTATTTTTCTGTAGAAAGGCAAATATTCACACTCCTAAATCACCATTATTTTACGTTACCCACTTGACTTGTAAGAGAAGAAATCGTAATGGGCCTGTTTTCAAGTAAATGTGTTGAGTTTGCCACCTCTATAATACAGGACTCTCGTTATTGATCTAAGGTTTTGTAATAAGAAAGTTACTGAAATATTTTTCAAACTGTACTTGTGCAACTCCAATGTATTTTAGGTAGATTGGCTTGCAAACGTTTTGATCAGCTGAGAAGGATAACAGCTGCTATAAAAATTGAGAAGCACTTCCGTAGATACCATGCTTCAAAGGCCTATAGTAGTCTCCGCATTTCAGCAATTAAGGTGCAAGCGGCTGTTCGTGCACTAAAGGCTCGTAAGGAATTCAAAGTGCAGAAACAAACTAAAGCCATTATCAAAATTCAGGTGAATGTGATAATGCTGAGATATATTTTAACAATTTATCTGGTATAAAGGTCAGAATATGAGCCGGTTGGGCAACATGTTGAAATGGGTGTGAGTCAAACGGGAAGTTCTTACAACTGGTTGTGCTGTCCATTCTACAAGCACTTTTGTCTTTATTTTTATTGAACTGTGCCAATAACGAATTATTTAAGTATAAAAAAATATAATTCTACAATGATAATGAAAACTTAAAAATAGAAAACGTTATAAGAGGTTTGGCCATCCTAAATATATTT